>SOMO01000205.1:75556-101661 GCA_028128575.1 Paedocypris carbunculus | reverse complement strand
TTTTTTTTTTAAGCTTTTAGATTCTCACAGAGAAGAATAATTGACATGACTAGAAGAGCAAAACCACCTATAAACATTACTTTGCAAATATATAAATGAACGATACGTTGATTCAGTCAAGCCCAAAAGTTTAAGAAAATAGATTTTATTCGTTTCAGCTCATCCGGAATTAAAGTTGCTCTACTGACGGCCGCTCTGCTCTTCTCAGGTCGCTAGCAACGAGGTCCTTTCATTGGCTGGGTCGACACGGTCATCAGTCTCATATTTTATCTGCAAAAGAAACGAGCTGTTAGTTCCCTGGACAAAGACAAGCTCTTAAGCAGCCTGGACGGTGAAATCTGTGGAACAGAAGCGCCATGTGAGTATCATGCATGAAGTTCAGCCAGACTAAAACCAGCGGAAGATTTGTTTTTGAACTTCTACCTCCGTGACTCATTTGCACATCATTAAAGAGCAAGTTTTGTACTTGGAGGAGGAGGGGACTTACAAGATGGCTTTAAAAATACAAGAGAGAATGAGACTTACAAAAGAGCAGATAAGAAACAAGAGACAGAGACTCACACTTAATAAATAACGATCAACAGATGATTAAACATGTGACTGATATTGTGGATATGTTCCAGGAATCTTAAATGTAAAAACTGAAGCTGGACTGTAAGAGTAGCAAACCGGATTAAAAACAAGAGTGAATGAGCGTTAGCCAAGTCTGCAAAGACACCACGCCTGTGAAGACAAAGCCATAAATATAAGATGTGATGCACAGAGAATCCACTACAGAAAGAGGAAAGTGCAAAATTGCATTCTGTGGATAAAGAAAATGTTCAGGGAAATGGCCTGCAAAAGTAGAGTTTGAAGAGTCGCATTCAAGATAAAAACCCACCTGTGTCAGCCATGTTATTTTTGTCTGCCTGCTTCTCACGGGTCGAGGAGAGTTTAGTATCTTTTACACTTTCCTAAAAGAATAACCAGACCTTGAGTATCAGGTGGGCAACAACACTGACCTGGAGTCAGTGGTCAAGGGGTTTCAGAGGAATCGGACCAAGTGATTAGTAATCGAGTGATCAGAACATGCAAGACAAACATTTCACAGTGCAGCTTCCAATCACATGGTTTGACTCGCTATTGATTGGCTGATTTTTGACTGATCGGATGGGATTGGTCAGCTCGTCTGGGATCATGCAAACACATGAATGTTTCTTAAATACTGTATATCAAATTTAAATAACAAAAAAAAAAATAAAATAATCTTGATGGTAAATGCTCAGATTTGTTGTTTAGTTTATGCAATTTGTATTTTTTATATATTTTTTTTTAAAGTTGCTGACCCCTTCTGATAGAATGCGAGACGCCTTTTCCTTAGCTTTCTGTAAAACAAACCATGTAAACGTTGGCGTTTAGTTTTTTGCAACCACTGAGGTCATGCCAAGTATTATAGTGAAGTGATGAGGGAAGGTTAGAACATTTACACTGGTAAGACAAACTCCATCATGCATCAAATTCACCGGGCCACAAACCTTGTCAGTGAGGAACAACACCACAGCAACCAGTATGGTGGCGAGTCCGAGCGCGATGAAGATGTACTGCATGTACTCCATCACCATGGGCAGCACCACCAGACTGGTGCGGAATGTGCCCAGGACAGGGCCGTCAATGTATCCGCTCTGTCAATCATAAAGAATCATTAAATCACAAGACGTCAAGCTTTTCTCCCCACCTTCACCCCAATATCTGCTTAAGAGTTTGCAATAAACTAGTCTCATTTTATTTTACCATTATTTTTTATTATAAATATGTACAAATCAAATAAATTGCTAATCAGTACATTTTTCCAGGTTGAAGGCAATTGTGTTCAAAAGCTTAAATCTGTAATTCTGATTAAGAATAAAAATTTAAGCTAAATGACAGGCTCTACATTAAAAATCTTTAAATCTGATATTTTAATCTAGACACAAGGGAAAAGAAAAAAAAATTATATTATACTATTAATATAAAATAAATTAACATTTTTAAGACATCCAAGAAAGTCAACCAATAACCAATGGGAATCTCAGAATCTCGCGCGCACACACACAGATGTACACACCTCTCCAAACCAGATCATTGGAAGCACCACTTCTGCAATTTTTCCGGTCTCTCTGAAATGGAGCAAACACGCACAGACATTAGGAACAGACACGTGTGAAAGGCGTGTACGAAGGCAAAAGCTTTACGCTGTACTTACGAGATGCCCGATACTTTTTTAATGTACAGGTTGAGCTGCAGCCGAATGGAAACGTTCATTGGAACTCCAGTTTCCTGCGATTTACAGCTCAATTAGGAAATCAAATTTTCCATTGGATGGTTCTCATTCCATTGATATTTAAATTAGAAAAATGTAACTGATTTACATTAAATGTTTAGTAGTTACAGAACTAGGTAGAGGCAGAAGGGATGAAAAATAAATAAAAGATCCACTATCTTGTCAAACTAAAACAAATTAGTTTACACAATCCAGCTGTCAGTTTCTCAAAAAAAAAAAAAAAAAAAAAAAAAAAAAACCCCAGCACATGATCTAGGACGGACGTGAACACTGATCCAGTCCATGATCCAATCCTGGAGATTGTGAAAGTCCAGTAAAATTAATCATATCAAGTCAAATTACCAAGCCTTATCAAACTGCCTGTGTGTGAAAAGTCACTGTTGCCCACACTGGTCACAAGTTTGATAATGGGTCGCCTTGACTTCATCCTAAAATCCGACAAGTTAAATCAAGCCAGTAATGAATATAATTTAATTCTGTGATAGCCTGTGTAGATGTCTGTAGGGGGGGAGAAAAAAAAAAGTTTCTGAAATCCGCCAAACCTTTAGTCAGTCATTAGTGCTGAAGCCTCAGACACTAATCTCCACACTTGGGGCCATTACGTTGCTGAAAACCGATACGGGCATCATAAAAGTCGCAATAGTCCTCATTTCCAATTAGCTTATCTGATGTCATAATGGTTTAATGTGAACCGTAATGAGCCGAAGATCCTTATCAAACTAAACTCACAGAACTTTAGAGAAACTAACTCAAGTTGTGTGCAACAGAACTCAGATCGAACATTGACAAACTTGTATTAAATGAACAGGCGATAAAGATATTTAATGTCATCAACACACATAAAAGACCAGGTTTTATGAGATGAGGTTGATTAGCACTGCCTCATGACAGCAGATTATCAATAACCTTGAGAGATAAGGTCTCAGTTGCTCTGATACGGTAAAACTTAAATTCACAATATTCTGCTCATGTAAACACCATTTCAAAGTTACTTAAGTTGGTATTCATTCCATATTTCAATTATAAACAATGTAAAAATTACACCCTCTCATGTTATGATTGAAATCTCAACTCCCTGTGACCCAGAAACGGAAAAAGCAGTTTAATGAACAAAATAATGGAAAAAAAAAAAAAAAAAAAAAAAAAAGAAAAAAAAAGTCCTTACCGGGTGGATGTCAATGAAAAGCCCATGATCGTCTTCATTGGGGTTCAGTCCATGAACAGTGTCCAAAAGAGAAGGATCCGCTTCAAAGAAGTGTGGATGAGAGATGAAAACAGGGGAATCTGGGAGGATAAAAGCAGACAAGCCACATTAACAACACTTTTAAAAATATATATTAATTTTGACTAAACAAATAATTCCCCAATATAGATTAATATAATTAATAACTATTTGGTTATATATTATTTATCCAAAAATCAATTGATTTTCATTTATTGACATTTCAGCTTCAGAGGCCATTTCATATCATACACAATATTAAATTAACTTATACATCAGGGGTGGCCAACCCGTGGCTCTTGAGCCTTATACGGCTCTTTAACTAGTTTCATGCGGCTTTTCAGGAGCTTTCACATAACATGAGTCAAATATGCACACAATGTTAATTGTTGAAAATAACTAATATTATCATGTTGGTGAGGTTATTTTAATTAAATCTGGCTGAGCAGAGGTCTGTGTGTGCTTCCGTGCATACAAGATTAAGGAATTGGATGATGTTTGTGTGCACATGTGTATGATGTGGCTCTTTGCAGCTTTTTGTGGCTCTAACACAGAAAAATGTGGCTCTTGGTCTCTGACTGGTTGGCCACCCCTGTTTTATATCATCATACATAACATCTTGGGGGTGGGGGGGCATATTTAAATATGCTTGATATGTATTTGATAAAATCTCTATAAAACCATAGAGGGAAAAACCAGATAATTCCATCTATACAGTAAACAATCAAAAATGCCGCTTTGTTCAGCATAAACTCACTGTGTCTGCAGGAACTGACGTTGAGAAGACCAGACTGTCGACATGGGCAGAAGCCCTCATTGGGAGGATAATCTTCACCGTTGGCAAACAGGGTCTTTGGGGCGACATATCGATACACAGGCACTCCTTGTGAAACTCCAGACTTCTGATAAACAAGCTCCATGGACCTGAGTGTGGAGAAGTGTCACATTTAATGTCCTACTGTGACCGGACCCCAATGGATTCCAGCCATTGCTACACTCTGGTGGTCTGACTGGGGCACCTGCAGGCATCCGGGCTGTAGAAGGGCATGGTGGTCTCTTTGGTCATGAAGGGTGGCCACATCTGTCCTGCTGTGCCGTTGATCATGTTACACTGCTCAGACTTCCAGTAATCCACCTTCACAGACACACGATTCAGTATTTATATACTCATTTATAATTATATATTAATAATAATAATAATATTTATATTTATATTACTTTAATATTTAATAGACTAGGTTAAAATGTAAATGGCTGGAAACCACTGTACTAATTTTAAGAGACAATTAGAAGGTACAGATATGAATTTATATATACACACAAATAAATAATTCATTTTAGCGACGGCAAAATATTTTAGCTACACTATGGCAAAATACCTTAGTAAATGCACATTTCAATTCCATATCAGTTTCGTATAAACTATTAAAAAATTTTAAAAATGTATTTAAAAAAAAAAAAAAAAAAAAATAAAAAAAAAAAAAAAAAAGGACAAGGACGTACAGCATTTCCATGAAACTGCCGTACATAAATCTATATCCTATCTACTGTACAAAAGTCTATACAGAGTCAGCAATAATAAACTCACGTTTTTCAGGCCATTCCAAGAGTCAACCATATGGACTCTGCGGATATCATTTCTGCCAGTGAAAACTGTAAATACTCCAGTGTTGGAGTTATTAAACTAAAAGAGAGCATGAGGAACATCAGCAGTCTTTTAAAGCCAAATCTCTACATTTAAAATGCCAAGTCTACCTACTTCTGCAAACAACCCAAACTTTCCGCTTGACGGGAGCATGCCAGGGAGATATTTGTTCAGGAAGTCCACCAACTTGCTGTCATAGCCCCACATAAGCTCTCCCACAGGTTTGGTCAAAAATGGTCCCTCGTTGAAGGTCTTGAACGTAGTGCTGAGAAGCAGGCGTATGGCAAACGGCATGTTCTCCATCATAATTGATGCACCCTGAAATAAAGCAAGCAACGCCATTGAGAAAATTATTTTGAACAGCAAGCCAAAGATGAAACCCTTACCAGCACCAGCATGTTTGGAATGGTGACCACATCGGATTCATCTCCCACGGACATGCTCTCTTCAAAAAAGTACTGCCGGTATTCCTGATACGACACGGTGTGGTTGTCATGAAAAGTGATATTGTCCTTCCAGCGGTTTTCACTGGAAAANGTCACCTGCTGAACAATCACAATCGTTGCACAACAATCATGCGCAAACAAGGCACGCAACAGCTTTGAGGAAGAAGGTTCAACCCATGATTTGGAAAAGTCATTAGTAATGGCTTTTCAAGGCAGTTCTGTATTTTTGCCAATGTTTATTAATGGAATCACTCTTCAGCAGATTCCATTGGCAATTGTCAGTTATTGTTCTCATGTAAAAAAAAAAAAAACTAAAAAAAAAAAAAAAAAAACAAAAAAACAGAAGAGCAACAGCTAAACTGATTACAATAGCACTGATTGGAAATCTCAGCCTCAAAATGTCTTTGATTTAAATCCAAAACTGACTTTTCAAAGTATAATAGCTTAATAAAATACATTTTATTCATAAACTTTAATAAAAGTTCAACAAAAAAAAAAAGTTTTGAAATAAAAGGTTAGAAGGCAGAAACTAAAAATTATTATTTACTAAAAATGAATGATAATTAAACTAAACTAAAATTCTTTCAACAAGTCAGAAAGCGAACAGACGCGTGAGTGGGTGCTGGGGGGCTTTTACTGACAGAAATTAGCCTGGAATAGTGTGAGGGTCAAAGGCAACCTCATCCATCATCCAAATTATACTACCAGCTTCGCAAAACATTGTTTTTAAAGCAGAAAAACAAGTTGATTGAGAGGAAGGGAAGGACCATTCTCACCGATAAACATACGGACCCCGCTCTTCAAGCATTGGCTTCTCTCCATTCAGGATTTCCTGAGGGTTAACGACATGCCAGAAATACACGGACATGAAGAAAGGAACGGGAATGTCCTTCCACATGGTGTAGGACAGTTCATTGCTTGGATTGATCTCCACATTCTGCGAGGAAAAAAAAAAAAGAAGAAACGCGGTCAGTGGCCGGCAAACGCACGCGCACTCACACTTTCTAAAATTTGAAGCATTTTGCTATTATAAAATTGTTGTAAAAAGCCACATTTACATAGCTTTAAATATGCTAAAAAGCTACACAAACTAGTTTATAAATATGCATTTCACAAAATGTTTAATTTCGCGCCCGATTATTAAAGCCAGGTGCGACTTACCTTCACTATTTGATCGTCAATGATAATTGGACCCACAAACACCAGAATAGTGCCGAACAGAACCGCCAAACCTCCCAGAACTGCAAACACGATCCCTAACTTTGATTTAGACACCGCCATTCCTGTTATACACACTTATGTACAGAACCCGACGCCGAAGTAGTAGCAGCAGCAGCAGGAGCAGGAGCAGAAAAGTGATATTTAGTGTGAAAACAATTACTCAAAGCTCAAAGCGCGTGGCTAGTCATTAGTTGAAAAAACTAAAACGTTATTCTAAATAAAGACAGAAGGCGCTTGCCATTGAGTCGTTAAACGGGCCCTGACTCACTCTACGACCGTGTACCCAGTGTCATGATAAAGTCCGGCGTGCAAACAACCAGCTTTTATACAGCTTGTGCTGATGATTGCCATGTTTTCGAAGATCTAAGCTCCGCCTTCCATGTCAGGGAATTGTGGGTAATGTAGTCATCGTCTCTACCTCTAGGGAGGGATAAAGATAGTCTTTTATCTGTTTCTGGAATGCAAAAAAATTATAGCACGAGATTTTGTGAAACTAAATTTATGGAGAAATCTAAACCAATGTTTAACTAAAAGTATTCTTTACTTTTACTTTTTACTTTTGTATTTTTCTGTATCTTTCAGTACATGTGTGTGTGTGTGTGTGTGTGTGTGTGACTGTGAAAAGCTCTTTATAAAGTAATAAACGTTTACAAATTTGCCTACACATATGTTTTTGTACCTACTAAAGATAAAGGGTCAAAAAATCTGCCAAGGAATTGCTATGATTATCTATTATCTTTATTGGATAATTACTTGTCACTGATAACGCTTACTAGATGGTGGCACGTTTTTTCTTAAAAATGTAAATGTTACATTTTTTTGTTCGACTAAAGCTATTTGGAAAATTTCATTCTACAATCAAAAAGTTTTCAGTTTTTCCTAATTAGGGTATTTTAAAAAAAAGCCAGCATTTTCCATTTTGAATATCAAAGTTAAATAGGGTTAAGGACTAAGGAGATACACCACATTTGTTGAAAAAAAAAAAGTAGTTCATGTGATTTTTTCCCCCCATTCCTAATCCAAGACAAATCTGGACTGGATGAAAACAAGAAGTTGTGTACAATGGTTATCGGCATAACTAATGTGATGAATCGCGAATTATAAATGATATTTGCTGGTCGTCAAGATTATCTATAAACTGTAAAGCATCCATTGACTCTGAAAACACATGACACTGCGACATAGCAGGACAACTGTTCCCATAATTCATACTATAAAAGTATTATTGAATAAAATCATTTTAACGTTTTACCACATCTAAATGTAAAATGCGGAGATTACCTTACTTATATAGTGAACTGATGCTTGTAATCAAACAACATTAATATTCAATATATAATAATGTTCGTTTAAGCTAAATCAAGTCTTGTTTTGAATAAACCTCTGGATAATTTTATTAATAAAAAATGAATATAATCACAATTCTTGCTACACAAAACTGTTGATGTAAAACACATATACAGTAAATGTGTGTGTGTGTGTGTGTGTGTGTGTGTGTGTGTGTGTTAATTACATGTTTTATTTGTTTATTGAAAATAATAATAGAGATTTAAAACATGTGATTTTTTCCACATGAATATTCATAAACGTTTCTGTTCAAGTGAAGGTGTCTGGGTAGTTGGTTGTATTTGAGAGGCGGCAGTGGTCTATTATCTGGTTATCTTTAACACAAAGGTTGATTCGTATCTTTGAGTAGAACAAGTTTTAAGGTTGATCAATGTGCAGCGGTTACAACACTGCTCGCTACAGGCAATGGAAAATGAACGGCAAAAAACAGATTGGTTGATTTTTCGTCTGGTGTACAGAAAATCCAAGGACCATCAGCCTTCTTGTCAAAGTGAAAGTAATTCATCAAATATGGTTGACAATTGGAAAAGATGCTCTGCATTTAACTGAAAACACGTGAAAATACAAGTCGAACCACCTGAACAACGACCAGTGGGCACAATGAGAGACACTAGGGTTCAGTACCTTGCCCAAAGTCTTTTTTGTGCTTTACACAACAGATGCTTTATTAATTAGTACGGTAAAAAATGTATTTACGTACTACTATAGGAACGTGGAATTGCAAACTAGCAGAAGCACACTTTAAAATCTTCTGGCTAAAACTCGAGTTTCAGTGTGTAAGTAAAAATGCTTTAATCCACCCCAAATTTTTAGGCCATGACAAGAAATACTGCACAAATTGATTCTAGTGACATCTTGTGGCCAATAGATTATTACATACAAAAGGAAATAGAAACATTAAATGAACATGAACTTTTCAAGGCTGCAAATTTAACTCTATATTTTATACATTATTAACTGCACACACTATTTTTGTATGTAATGTCACGTAACACAAAAACAATCAATGTTTTTGTTTTTACTTTTTATTCAGTGCATTTTCATGCCAATAAATTACTGATCATATATAGTCATCTTCTTTCTGCACTAAAACGTGTGAAGTCTCTTCCATCAAACTAGCATTAACAAACTTTCAATCTTTTTGTAGTATGATTATTATTTTTTTGTAGAAAATGATTATTCAAGCCCAAACTGGCTTTGACTGGGGACTACACCAAGGATCAGCTTTGAGTCCCTTTTTGTGTGCTATGCTGATGGACAGGTGGAGGAACAGCTAGAGAGGTGGAGGTTTGCTCTGGAAAGAAGAGGCATGAAAGTCAATTGTAGAAAGACAGAATACATGTGTCTAAACGAGAGGGGGCAGGGTGGAGGAGTGAAGTTACAGGGGGTGGAGGTGAAGAAGGTGCAGGAGTTTAAGAACTTGGGATCAACAATTCAGTGTGAAAAAGAGGTGAAGAGGCGAGGGCAGGCAGGGTGGAGCAGGAGGAGGAAAGTGTCAGGAAGGTTGTGAGAGATAATATGAGTATTTGTAGGGTAGATGAGTCAGCAACACTCAAAGAGAAGGTGTGCAAGATGGTAGTGAGAGCAGTTCTGCTCTATGGGTTAGAGGCAGAGATGGAGGCAGGGGAGATGAAGATGTTGAGGTTCTCCTTAGGAGTGACGAGGTTGGTCGGAACAAGTAAGGGTACATCAGAGGAACAGCTTACGTTACCTGTGTTCGCAACAAAGTCAGAGCCCAGACTGAGATAGTTTGAACATGTGCAGATAACCTGAATATATTGGTAGAAGGATGTTGGAGATGGAGCAACTAGGAAAGAGGGCAAAAGAACAACCAGGGAGGAGATATATAGATGTGGTAGCAGAGAACATTAGGTTGGCTGAGGCAAGAGTGGATGATGCTCAGGATAGAATGAGCTGGAAAAGGATGATTTGCTGAGGCGACCCCTGAGGCGAAAAAAAAAAAAACAACTAATAAATTCAGAAGACGGCTATCTATATATATCTATATCTATATATGTTAATCAGTATATGTTACATTAATATTGAGCAAGAACATGTAGTTAACTTGAAATGGCAAGACAAAGATGTTTTCCACCCATTTCCTGAAGAAACAAGGCATTAAATCATCTTAATTGCTTAACGGAAAGAATGGGAAACCTTTTGAGCTTGAAAATAGTTTAACTCAGGGATGCGTGCCACTGCTTATGCTCGAAGATATGAAGCCATTGTTTAAGCAACATTAAAAATGAACTCAACAGGATGAGGCGTACTAGGGACATCCTCAAGTCTCCAAACTAATCAGTTGATCAGAAACTACTTGCTCAGATTAGAACCGCAAATAAACCTCTTGGCGTTGACCCAACTCTTGACCGTAGAATAATTTCAAGAGCTTTCAACCCTGAGGAAAGTCCCAGGTCAGTTAACACCAGCTCCAAAATGGCCCACCTTGATCACTTACTGAGACACCACAGGGTTTCTTGTTCAGCTGCATCACTCCAAGATTTAAAAACTACACTGCAAATAACTAGTCCCATCATGGAGCACAACACTTTGAATATCAATGTGGAGGAGCTACAATGCCAGCAGAACTGAGGACATAAACTGGCAGACTTTCACAATACTCGCACTTATTGTGGAAAAGTTTTTTTTTTATTTTTTTTTATGTTGGTTCTCACTAGATGTCGCAGTTGTATGTGCCTTTTGTCTTCACCATGGTAAATAAAGCCAAACATTGAGTAGACAAAATTAACTCATGTATGAGGAATGCTAGAACTTTATTGACCATTTAAAAAGGAAGAACATTTTCAGATTAATTTAACTTCTTTAATATATTAGCTGATTAATTGCCACCACGAAGTCGGAGGACCAGGTGGAGGGTGGACTCTTTCTGGATGTTGTAGTCTGACAGGGTGCGTCCATCTTCCAGTTGCTTGCCGGCAAAGATCAGACGCTGCTGGTCAGGTGGAATTCCCTCCTTGTCCTGGATCTTGGCCTTGACGTTTTCGATTGTGTCACTGGGTTCCACCTCAAGGGTGATGGTCTTGCCAGTCAGAGTCTTGACGAAGATCTGCATACCACCTCTCAGACGTAGGACAAGATGGAGGGTGGACTCTTTCTGGATATTGTAGTCGGACAGGGTGCGTCCATCTTCCAGTTGCTTGCCGGCAAAGATCAGACGCTGCTGGTCAGGTGGAATTCCCTCCTTGTCCTGGATCTTGGCCTTGACGTTTTCGATTGTGTCACTGGGTTCCACCTCAAGGGTGATGGTCTTGCCAGTCAGAGTCTTGACGAAGATCTGCATACCACCTCTCAGACGTAGGACAAGATGGAGGGTGGACTCTTTTTGGATATTGTAGTCGGACAGGGTGCGTCCATCTTCCAGTTGCTTGCCGGCAAAGATCAGACGCTGCTGGTCAGGTGGAATTCCCTCCTTGTCCTGGATCTTGGCCTTGACGTTTTCGATTGTGTCACTGGGTTCCACCTCAAGGGTGATGGTCTTGCCAGTCAGAGTCTTGACGAAGATCTGCATACCACCTCTCAGACGTAGGACAAGATGGAGGGTGGACTCTTTTTGGATATTGTAGTCTGACAGGGTGCGTCCATCTTCCAGTTGCTTGCCGGCAAAGATCAGACGCTGCTGGTCAGGTGGAATTCCCTCCTTGTCCTGGATCTTGGCCTTGACGTTTTCGATTGTGTCACTGGGTTCCACCTCAAGGGTGATGGTCTTGCCAGTCAGCGTCTTTACAAAGATCTGCATCTTTACGCTTTAGAAAGACAAACAAACATGTAAATCATAAAAGGTACATAACTGTTAAATAGTAAATGTACAACCATTAAACGCAATTCCTGAACAAATGTGGGAGAGTTGAAAGCCACTGATCATTGTGGCTGACAATGTGTTTTGTTATTCAAAGCCATGGTTTACAGTTGCCTTGGTTACTTGGTTTATTTTTTAAAGTAGTAATGGTGTATTTTTAAGCCAACAAAGTCAAATCTACAGCGTATGTTTGACCATTTCACTGCTGTCCATGTTCCCTAGATTACAATTGTGGTAAATAAAACACATATAAATGTTATGGTAACTGTACAATTAAAAAATACATGTAAAGTCAATAAAATAAACACGGAAGACGAATAATTATTACCTTCACCAAAACAGTCGGAACTAATTTAAATAATTCGAAAAACAACAACAGCCCCACCACAATAGAAACTGAAGGGGAGTGAGGTATTGCTGAAGCTGCCTTCAAGCAGGGCGTATTCAGAGCGGTGGACGCGATAAAAACAAAATGGCGACGTTTTACCTCAGAAAATGGCTAGACTGTAGACGCAAGTATTTAGCAATTTAAATGTTTAATAGTTTTCCCTCTCACACGACGATGGCTTTAATTTGTCGAACGCGCACATATATGTACATGTTCATTACTCGAGATCACATAACTGTGATGATGCGGCAAATTTCAATACATTATTGACATCATGTGAGGATGCAAAATTCCGAAATTGTTAAAAGACATTGAACGACCATGAAAATTTAAACACGGCACAATTATACTCGATACTCAAACTAACAAAGCAACCGGGAAGCTAACAAAAAAGCTAACGCGTTAGCATAGTCTTCAATAAAACCGAAAACATATACTACACGCGTAAAGACTAGAATTTCCAATAACTACGAATGTTCAATGATCGTAAAGTACAAAGAATTTACTTAAATACTTACAAACAAATGATCTTTTTCTGATTGCGTACAGAGTATTGGAGAACGTTTAGCACTATTGGGAGCGAAGCAGATTCTGAAGCTCAAAACAAAAGATCCGGGAACTTATATGGATCTTGACGTGTCCTTCCGCCAAACGCCCAACGCACTATTTAATCAGTTGCTACGTTACACCCTAAAACATCACTTATTTTGCAAAAACAAAACAAAAAATTAAAAAAACGTTTAAAGTTTTAACACACGCGTAGAATTTCTGCTTAAATTAAATATATTTAAATGCATAATTTAAAAATGTAATCCATTTAAATGCAAGTGCTGGAATGGGCGGAGGGATACAACGCCTTAAGTGCCTTAGATGACTTTTCACTAGAAATTATTTTAAAACATTTCAGCCGAATAAAACTTTTGTGTTATTAAAACAAAGCATTTGGTAAACATATAAGCGTAAATATTTATTTGATAAATTATGGTGGTTAAAATTATTAAAAAAGAGGTCACGGAAAATGACACGTTCAAATACGTAGGGTGTGTCGATTATGCCATTTCATTTCCCCAAACACACAACATGACAACAAAATATGTTTTTGTTTTATCTTTATTACAAAAATAATATTACAAATATAAAAAAAACTACAGACACTATTAGGGCTATCACTAAAAGCAATACTTGCCTATATGATATGTTAATACATTAAATCTTTGTATTAAGCATTTATTTCTCACTAATACATACAGTTACTAGAAAATTTACCATTTACAATCCAAAATTATCACCAAGTGGTCCAAGCTGGCACAATCTGTTCATTCATCTTTTAGGAGATACCTGTCAAAGAATGTAATTACATTTATGAAACAATGAAAAATTACAATTATGATTCGTGTTTGTTTGATTATTATTATTATTAATTTTTTAATGAACATCTTCATAATCAGTGTATCATTGAAATGGTTTTTAAAGGGGATAGAACAAAATATGGTCTGTCCCTAGTTTCAAAAAGTTCAAAGGAAAAGTAGTTTTTAAAAGAGGATTACACATGATAAGTGAAGGTGTTATTAATGACCACAATTTATTACTTTTATGAATCAGATTTGCTCAAACTATGGACAGGCGAACGTTTTCTGACAACACTTTAGAATGACTGGAGACGAACTGCTTGACAGCTTGACACTATTTAGACGCATCCATATGTCAATGGATAATTTTTATACAAAATTTAAAAAAATTTATTGTAATAAAATTTTCCCCAAATTGTAAAATTTTGACATTGTACAAAATCGACTTCTATGACACCATTTATTGCTCTTTATATGAAAAACATTGAGCACCAGTAAATAAACCAGTAGAAAACAAAAAGCACAAACCAACTTGTGGCCGTCTTCTCAAACTTGTAGGAATTTTGAAATATCCCTTCAGCACCTAAGAGAAGTACATATTAATTACCGAAGAATATTATCAAGGGAGGTTTTCCTTCATACCCTCTGAGTATTCTTGACAACTTCAGGATCTGGTTGACCATAATCTGGGGGATTAGCTTTGGGGTCATAACCCAGCATTCTTAGCATTGGAGCGATGATCTCCATATCCTTTTGGACATCTGCTGGGATGTGACCAACCCAACGTGCGAGAGGTTCCATATTCACAGGCTTGATCACTTGATCAGTTGAGCGCTCATGCCTGAAACAAAATACAAGACATTGATGGTCCATGACCAACCAGTCTCCAATAGTTATGCCTCTTCACCTCGACAACGACACTCCTCCTAGCTGTCCGATGACCCTTTCATGATGGAGGACGCCTTGATGCCACGGCACATTGAGAAATTTCAGGACCCTTCTCATTGTAGCTCGTGGCTGCAAGACTAGATTTTCATACCGAACGGTCAAGCACCGATTCTGGCCTACAGCCTCACACTGATAAGACATTGTCCTGATTGCATTGTTCCATTTAGTTAAGCAGTCTCGGTAGCTGGACATGTTGAAGCCAGCAATGGATACCCGCCTGGAGATCATGGAGTGCACGGATGCTCGGCCATCCCTAATCATCAGCAGAAACTTAGAACTGAACGGAAGAGAATTACAATTAGCAAATGTTTAACACAACTGTAGAGATCCGCAGTTCCTTACTTGGGGAAAATGTGTGAGAGATACAAGGCGCTCTTTAACGTAAAGGGGTCTTTGTTGCATAGAACTTTTGCAGGTTCCCCATGACGTGCAACGATCTCCAGGATGAACGCTGTCATAGCTCCATCCACCATCTCCTGAGTGATGCCTTGGTCCTCCAGGTCGCTCTGCCTTGCCCAGCTCTGTCTCAAGGACAGAAGTCTGGGGATCACATGCGTCTCCTCCCCGCATCGAATGTCAGGGTGGGCATCTAGCATGGCGCGCATTAAGGTGGTTCCTGAGCGAGGAACCCCGCCTACAAACACCACGGGAGTGTGCTGGCTATAGTGGTACTGCGTCTGGTTCCAGTTTCGAACTTGGACGTTTAAAACACGTGCCCTGGTATGTTCTACGTGGCATGCTAGTATGTATTGCAGCATTCTAGTGAGGGTACACACTCCAAACGCTGTTAGCAGAAGCGCAAATCCACGCTTGACTGACAACCGCATTACTCTACGACATTGTTAAGATTGTCCGCCATTTGTCTTCTTTTTATTGCTCATTTGAAGACAAACACACAACTCACAACACAGGATTCACACAACTCGACGGCTAGAGGAAGTGATTGCAGCCACAAACACAGGAAATATCGATATAGCTGAAAAACACAAGAAAGCATTGATAAATCAACAAGACAAGAGATCCGTAAAATCATAGACACATTAAAGTTTCTGATTCTGATTAACAGCAACAGTTCTTTATATTATAGTGAACAAACCTTAGCAGTTGCATTAAAGGTAAGTAGAATGAACTCCAGACGTGAACTGCAGCAGTTTTATGTGTAATGAGTGAAAGAGGAAGTGATGAGCGGATAAGCTGACGATTTCACCGTCGGACAGTTTTCTCTGCCAAAAATGTTAAAGTTGCTTCGATTTCGAAAAGTGTTTTACTTAAAACCCACATTGACAACAGAGTCCGGTAACAATGACGTCCTTGCTTATTGTAAATCAAATGTAGGCTAAAAAAACACCAAGAAAAGTGAAAAACAAAAAACTATTTTATTTCCTAAAATAGAAATTAAATGTAACACCTCGGTGTTTCAAAATGGCAAAACAAAATACATAAAAAGAACAAAAAATTCAGTCTTCTCTGATTCAGTCTTCTTATTTCTGGTCCCCTTTTTTTCAACAGTGACTTTAATTGTGACTTTCACACACCACTAAAAAATCAATACAGAAAATGAGCAAATTGGCAAAGCCCAAAATGGATTTTAGCAAATTCAATTTCACGAAAAAAGCATAAAAAACATATTGCGTCAAATACATTAATCACTGAATTGTTTTAATAAAACCCAAGACAAGTCAGTG
Source organism: Paedocypris carbunculus (assembly GCA_028128575.1). NCBI lineage: Eukaryota > Metazoa > Chordata > Actinopteri > Cypriniformes > Paedocypris > Paedocypris carbunculus. Next base: position 85,294 of record SOMO01000205.1, on the reverse strand, counting down.
TTAAAAAAGGATATTTTATTTATTTATTTATTCACTTCATCACTTTTTGATTCTTCCGAGATGAATTATTAATCAGCAGAGAATATTTCACAAGAAAATAAATACATCATTTGGTCTTCGCTGCTGTAGAACGTCACTTGCAGGGGGCGAATACTACTGTAAAACCTGCACTACAAACTGCTCTAAGTACAAAGACTTAAAAAATGACAGCAGGCAGGACGGGCCACAGACGGACACAGACGCCATCACCAACCCTCCCGAGGCGAAGCAAACTCTCAGCACAGGAGCGACGGAACCAAAGGCTTCTGAGTGCTGAAGAGAAGACGTCCTCCACAGGTTCTCCTGATGGTTTCACCATCCAGACCCTCTGTCTTGCCCCATCTCTCTCTTTCTCACTTACATCCTACATCTCATCTATCTCCATCTCTTCAGAGGTCGGGGAGGTGGGGAAAGTGGAGGTGTCAGGATCTATTTACATCACTTTCTTTAAAAACTGGAGTCAGGTGTCCGTTGGCCTCTTCATATGGACACCTCGTATTCTCTTGTGTCCTGTCACACAATCACAAATGACAGTTTCAGTCCACAAGATCAGCTAATGCTTGACACAAATAGGAAAAATCCTTTACTTTTAATTTCTTTTTATCAATATTAACTTTATTTATTAGCCCTGACTATATAGCGCTTCGGTTGTCATAGCTGACCGTGCGTTAGCTATAGCACGTTTTATGCTATTTTCCTTGGTACAGGGCCATCTATGGATGAAATTAAATAAATCGATGCTGCTTCATCAGAATTGATATACGCAAATGGGATTACGAGTATTTAGTTGATATGTTTTTTTAATTCGAAAATTACTCAAAGACTGTTAAGTAAACCTTAATTACAGTCTAAATCGAAAATCAAAATGTAACATTTTTTCATAGTTACAGATTAGGAAACATAAAGAATTAATATAAAACTGAGACTCATATGAAACTGGTTTTGATCAGACTGGACGGAAAACCACTGATTAGTTCGATCTTGGGTCACTTGCAAATTAGGCAAAAATAAAGAAATTGACTGCTGTCTAACACAAGCTAAACTACAAAAAAGGCGGCTCAATTGTAGCTGCTGGCAGCTATTGCGGGGTTGAAGCCATCAATCAGTATGCAATTCCGCTATCTAGTTTGTAATTTGCTTCAAAATCAGACTCGGAGGACAGATCTTTCATTTGCATCAGACCTTGTTCGCTATTGCTACTTAGTGCTCAATTTGTACTATCCTTTGGTTGGTGGTACGTTTATAAAACAGATTCTAGACATTCAGATTTTAATCACAAATACATATAAGAAACTGAAGTTACGAATAAAACTGAAAGACCCTAAAATAAAGTGACGCAGAGTCTTAAGCTTGCATTGTATTTATTCTAAAGAATATTTGCAAAATGATTGCTCACCCCTCCAGTTTCGTAGAGAGGGTTGTCGAACTCGCTTTCCACCGTAATCTGACTGTAGGGATGAGGATACATCAGAGGAAGTCTCAGGTTGGAATGGTAGCGGCACCTGAGGAAAAGAGAAGAGTTCTTGCAAAAACCAGTGGATTACAGATAGAAACATCATCAGACTAAAGAGCTTTAAAACGGATTTTGCCGCTGAATTCCATCACAATCACTGGATAGTTGTTTAACTTTCAAGCACAGATGTTCCCGGAATTCTCAAATCCCAGTGGCTTGGGCTTTCCTTCTCACCGTGTGATATAGATGTAGGTTCCTCCCAGAACCACGGACACCAGCAGGACCAGTACAAATATAGCCAGGGTCAAGCTTCCAGCGTCAAACGAGGAGTCGGCTGCTGCTTCAGCCACTGGAAGAGTCAGAAAGATCCATGTGATGCTATTTGACACCAAGTTCTCTCTGCCGTACATGTCTTTTGAGTTTTGTTTTGATGGCTACTGTTTCTGTTGCTAACTGATTAGAATCAAAATCAATGCCATAGCCACGGTAAACTGTGCTCATGGGTGAATAGACAGACCGATGGACGGAAAGACGGATGGAGTCTTACACACACACTTACCTTCTAGTGCATGAGTGCCTGAGCATTCATGATTAGCTGAAAAATAAATTACAATAACGCCATGATTTTCTTTTCCTGTTATAGAGTATTTATTAATATTTAATTGATTAAAACAAACAAACAACTGATACATGGTTCTTAAAAAATAATACAAAGGAATAATTAACTTATCTCTTAAATGTAGCATTACAAAGGACATACAGTAGTCCTTACAAAAGAAATTGCTTAGTTGGGATAATTATATCAATATAATATATCATTTAGGGACAAAAAAATTTCAATACTATATTTAAAAAATGGAAGAAAAAGTCAAATCTAAAATAATATCAATATAAGTATTTTTAATTAAAAAAAAACGGTAATTATTTCAATTTGAAATGTATTATTGCTTATGTTTTGGTTTAAAATTCTGTTTTGATCTTCTATCTGAATATCATACAATTTCTTTCTGATTACTTGCGGAATATTTGTGAAAAGCTAACAATATCTTATCTTTTGTATCAATATGTTATTGATGTCTTAGTATATCCTTTAAATCACTTTACCTCTGCAAAGAGGGAGGGGGCCACTCCAAAAAGAGGGATTTCCCAGAATGCACTTGATGGCCATCTCACCAATCAGCTCATAGCCTTGGTAGCACATGAAAGTTAGAGACTCTCCTGGGAGATAAAGCCTTTTGGACAAGATCTGGTAGCCATTATCAGGGAGGCCGGGATTCTCACAGGACACAGACTCTTCAGCTGTTAAAGAAGAAAAGACAGAATGTAAAAAGGTAGGTGATGGCCAACCAATCAGAGATCAGGACACATACAGTGAGGCTAAAGGAAATGTTTGACCTCTGTATTGAGCACAAAGCTCATAATACAAATTATTTGTGACTGACAAAAACCCATTTAATACCGGTGTGTGTGTGTGAGACGTAAGAGTCCCAACCAATCAACACTCACAAACACAATGTGGTAAGCGAGATGTCCACACAGGGGTTCCAGGCTCACGACCATAACATGTTAGTGTGGCGCCGCCCTGTAGAACGAATCCAGTAATGCAGCTATACTGAATTGTAGTGCCAACCAGCAGTTTCGGATCAGAAAGTGTGCGTGTGGAGTGTTCCACATGTCCAGGGTCAGTGCAGTACATAACTATTGAGAGGAAACAAGACAAAACAGGCATTCAGCTGTAAATAAATGGTTCCTAGGCTCTAATAGATCAACTCAGAATCTGACAGACTCACTCTTCTCACAAAACGGGGACTGTGTGTTCCAGCTCAGGTCAACTTGACAGGTTAAGGTCTCGCTGCCCACAAGGTCATAGCCCGGGTCACACTGATAGGTGATGTGTGCTCCTCGCACTAAGGGGGCATGGGAAGTCGTTTTCCAGCCGTTCTGGATCTCAGGCAGGTCTGGGCACGAGTCGTTTCGTGACACCTCTGAGAGAAACAGCAAGACCAAAAACTGTCATTTCTGGTATTCTCAAGAATGAACACAAACCTTCAATGGAATTAATGATGTAACTATGATTATTTGGTCGAAAAAATTGAATTGCAGTGTACAGTAGGACTCACAGATTTGCAAACTATTCCTAATATTATGAATGATTTGCCTTCAATTATAACAAAATTCTTCACACTACCAAATGCAAAGTCCAAACCAGATTACGCTTGAACAAAGTCTTCTACCTCAAGTAAATATGGAAATAGCTACTGACTGCAAATCAGGCAGAATTGGTCCTACAAGATGCGGAAACTATTGTTTTGATGAAATCGAGTGTCTTTACAGCAATACACAGAGTACTTGTGCTTCCTTTTCTTAATATTTCTAGGGCCCATTGGCCCTAAAAAGCAGGATGTTGTTTCAAATAAGCAAATCATATTAGGCTTACTAATGGGGTTTCTGTCAGGACTTTAGGATTAGGACAAAATAAATGCCTAGTCTGGTTTACCAAGGGTCTAATTAACTGGATATCAAATGTAAAGCCATCTTGAACTGCTTTTCTATTTTTAGGACACCTTGGATTATGTATGGGTTTGAACACAAAGGTAACGTAAATATAATAATAATTATTTACCCATGTAGTTAATGATAAAACCTTCTCCTTTCCCGAAGACCAGACCAGCGGGGTCTGAATGGAAGGTGATAGTGAGGTCAGGGGTGGAAGAGGACATCTTAAACGGACTGGTGCCCCCTACAAACTGGCCTAAAATACGCGTGGTGACCTCATCGCCATCCAAGATAGTCAACATATCACTGTCGCTCAGATTCAGGCTAGAGAAAAAGAGAGAGAGATGAAGTGGATGTGTGGGAGTCTGGTGAGTCACAATCAGCAGGTCGGTGAGGCTTTGTTTGATTTCAGCTCGATAAGTCTGAAAAGCTGTCGTTTCAGAGCAGACGTACAGCTGCACGTCCAGGAAGACGCGCTTGTCCTCGCCAACGTGAATCCTCCAGCTGCAGTCTTCACCTTCCCCGTACCACTCCGGCCAGTTTGGGGACAGAATAACGCCGCTGGTGCTGGACAGGTCGCCGCCACAGAGAGCTGCACGATGAGAATGGCATTGTCATGGCAACAGACGCATCATAGGGTATTTACAACACCAAAGGCAGAGGGTTCGTTTCATGGTGAAAACAGGATGCATGGTTCTAAAACTGTAAAGCTGAGTTTTGATATAGCATCAGGGGCTATAGTAATGTAACATTTAAGTTTTTCCATTTTGACTCGATTATAAATATCAAATTTAGGCAGATAAGCACACACCTGATTTTTCAGGCACAAACAAAAAAAAAAAAAATATATATATATATAATGAAATTAAATAAACAAAAGCATTTTATAAGCAAATATAAGCACCATTTAACACTACACAAAGATGACATCCTTCCATTTATTTGGATTGCTCCTGACTTGAAATTAGGAAAAAGCAGTTCTTATATTTACACACTTTTTTGAAATGTGCGAATATACGCACCCACACTTTTAGAGCTTGTAAAATTGGAACTAAGGGTTGCTTATATTGGCCTAAATAGGGTATTTATCTTATATTATCTGATATTTTCTGATGATTTATCATTGGAAATTAATGAATTTATATAAAAATGTGTCTATTAAAATCCTCATCACTAATGGAGTGTACCTTTGCAGAGGGGCTCCGTATCGTTCCAGTAAGGGTCTCGTGTGTTGATGCACTCGATGACGGGTGGGCCTTGCTCCAGGGAATGTCCGGGGTCGCAGGTGAACTGAACCACCGTCCCCACGCCATAGACCGGGTCTGTCGTGCTGAAGTTTCCGTTCTGGATATATGGCTCGTAGCAGTGACCTTTCTCAAACGCTGAAGATAAAAGCGACTGAGATTAAAGCCAAACAGACACGAGCCACCGTGAAGAATAACACTCAAATGAAAACCAATGCTGCGTTACACTACTATTGGTATATCAGTATAACATCTAACTGACAGATTTAGATATTTACATGTTCTGTCAATAGATGTCATATTAACAAACGTACTCACTATTATCTTTCTTATAAGAACAAAGTTACTCAGTGTGCAGGTAAAGTAAAGTGTCACCTACCTTCGTATCGGATATTAAAACCCATGTTGTGATTGTTAGGATGGTCTGTTATGAACTGGACTCGAACCGCTGGACCTTCGCTGATCACACCCTCAAATGGGATCGGACCACCTCGTCCAGAATCAAACAGGACCACCGAACCAGCATCCAGGCCGCTCCATAAGACAAGCCTGTGTTACAGGTGGAATGTAAATCTCGTAATGTAACTCAGATCATGCAAGTGTTTACCTGTCTGTTGGACCCAAGACCATTCTCTCCAAATGGAGATGAAGCCTTTGGCCATAAGGTGCCTCCAGGGACCACGAGCAGCTGCGGTCCAAGGTGCCATTGGGCCCGGAATGAGGCGAGGGGGATAAGATCCGGCCAACCGTTGCGTTTTTTACGATGCCGCCACACAAGGCTGAAATACACATGAATAAAAACAGGTAAATCTCTGTTATTAAAAATCACATGCTGAACTGACTCTGGATTTACAAAACTTTCAAAAAACTGTGGGAGTAAACTGGAGACTCGGAGGAAACCCACGCACACAAACAAACAAATTTTATGGAACAGGTTATCCTCACTGTGACGTGGTACCTGGGGATAGCAATTATAGTTTTGATTCCAAGAAAAAGCAAGAAAAAAATCAACTATTTAATTTTAAATTGGCTTTGTTCATTTAATTGGGGCTGATATTTGCATTTATAGAATACTGTGTTGATTTTATTGTTAACCACAATGTATTTTAATTACATCTAATTGTTTAAGTTTGTATTCTCCAAGAAGGATCTGATTCTGTTTGGATAATACGAATATTTAAATTTGAGTCAGTGACCTGTTTGTTAAAACGTTACGTTATTGGTTGTACTGCTTGTCAAACACCCTGGTTTTCCTTTTCTGTTGTTATGAGTGATTTGGTTGGTGAATGAAGGTTGTCAATCAAAATAACTGAATTAGATTGGGGACGAGCGAATGGGCAGAAAGAACGGAAACCCCTCATTATAACCTGTGTAGATGGTGTTCTTTATCAGGGTGTTGTCAAGTCAAGTCAAGTCATCTTCATCTATACAGCACTTTTAAAACACATGAACTGACCAAAGTGCTTTACACTTTAAAACAACAACAACAGCAAATACAAAAGGGCAATCACTAAAAGTCGGATTACCATAAAAACATATTAAAAATGAATTACATAAATAAAACAATACCAGACATTTAAAAGGTAAAGCCAAATTCTCATGCAGGAAACGCCAGAGAGAAAAATGTTTTAGTCTTGATTTAAAAACAAGTCAGGGAGGAAGTCTGTCTTACTTGCAGAGGGAGAGTGTAGTTAGGAGGATGCTACAAAAGTAAAGTTTCAATGTCTTCGAACTGCAAAAAAAACGTAGTGGTGTGAATCAGGACGGTCACCTCTACAGCTCGGCTCGTGTTGGCTCCAGACGGGCAGTGATGCGTTGAGACAGGAGAGCGTGGCGTCCCCCTGAAGGTGGTATCCCATGTGACACTGGAAATGCGCCGTGCCCCCTGGGTGCAGATCTCTCACTGACACCTCCCCAAAATGAGGCCGGCGCGGCAGAGAGCAACTCAGACGAAAAACTAACAGACACAACAGACACGATTGCTTCAAACATTCTTTCCTTACTTCCATTAAAAAACACATCGTATTTCGATGACAAGGAGATACATGTATTTACAGAAAGACAGATAAAAATATGATAAGAAATATATACAGTACAGATAGAGTACTGTATATATGAACACAGTCAGACATATCACCTAGATAGATATAGATAGATAGATCTACATAGAGTTCGAGAATGTCACTAATCATTTAACAATGTAACAAACTGCAAATAAGACCTCGGGAAATTAACCCTGGAATGAAACTCTAAGAACATTAGTCAGATAATAGAGTTAGAGTAAATCATCTAGCTAGCAAGATGATGGACCAAATTAACTACCAGTGAAATGATTCAATTAAAAGTTTGGAGGAGCATTCTGGCTCAAGAAAACACGTGAATGTTATGCTCCTATAATCACATATATTTTATAGGTGCTCCTATAATCACATATATTTTATAGGAATTACCGTGAAATGTAATATTATTAAAAATACTATATAAACATAGAATCTTTAATATAGTGTGTATAGCCAAAGTCAAAGTGTGTGTATGGTTGATGTGCATCTGGAAGTGTGTTCCACATTGGCTGGCCGCTTTTGTAGAAATTTGCAGGAATAACTGTGTCGCGGCACAAAAAATCTCCTAAAACCTTCATTTTGATTAAAACGATCAATCAAGCTATTGGTCTGTACAACAACAACAACAATATTGGCGCAATATAGAAAGAGAATAGAGATATAGAGACAGAGAGGGTGAGAGAAGCAGCAATCTGAGTATTTTGAGTAATAATACTATTATCATCTTAAAGTGTGGCTTTTCAGAAACTCACTTTGATAATGGAGCTGGAACGCCCCGTTTGCCCCCTCGGGAGAGGATCGGTAGAACACAGACAGTGTGTTGGTGGGACTGCGAATCACCTGACCCTCCACCAGAAGCGTCTGATTGGCCAGAACCAGCAGAGACCCGCCCTCACCCACACCTCTGATGGACAGCTGCTCGCCATCTGACAGATTGACACTTTTGACCTGTGATGATGCCCCCGCGACACACACACACACACACACACACATCGTTACATTGACGGACCATCTGAGATCTGAGCACATACATACAGACCAGAAACCGAGTTAGTGTGAAAGACTTCCTGTGAAGAGAAGCATAAGCAGCGACAGCAGGCCTGCGGCTGGGGATTAAAGGGGTAATTAGATTATGTTGGTGGTGTGAATCATCTACACATGAGGAGGTGACGTGGACACGGGATTAAGACCGGCTGCCGCAGTGCTCATCAACATCTGCCGACTGTGGTGAAGGAGCGATGCTGTCGGCCCGAAGCATTAAACAGCTCCTCTGAGTTCATGTGATGTCAATTCATTGCTGAGCTTTTGTATGATCCTCATTTAATCCCAAACAAAATGCAAGAAAATACATTTTAAAAAAGTAAATAATAATCATCTCTTATTGCGATATTTCAGTTCCCTATGAATATAAGCACCCCCCTGATTTTTCAGGCACATAATAAAAAAAAAAAAAAAAAAGTAAATTTCTACATGGGCTACAAAACCATTCAAATCAATCCAAATCTTTGCACTTTTAAAACAAAGACTATTTTGAAGGGCATCTAAAACGATTGCCTATTAAAATCGTAAATTGTATAAAATCATTTTATAACTTTAGGTTGTAAAATAAGTTAAATATTCTAAATTAATTAGTAGTAATCTCAATTATTGTGTATTCTAAATTAATTTCCTCAAAAGTAGACACTAATCTACATACTGTAATTTACTTAGTCACGGCTTAGGCTGCCCACTGCTCCGGTTGTGTGTGTGTTCACTTCACTGTGTGTATGTGCACTTTCACGGATGGGTTAAATGCAGAGCACCAATTCAGTATGGTCCCTAGTGGCCATATTGCCGTCACCTCACTTTCCTTTTTCCTTACTTAGTCCAAATGAAAAGTTCGTGAAGCCCTGAGAGACTGAGCACACTTCTGCAAGTCAACCCATGCAACAGCGCTGTCTGCCACTAGAGGGCAGAAGCAAACAGACCAGCCTCGTGTAGCTGAGGGGGGGCCGAAAAAAAAGTGCCAGGCAGAGGAGAAAAGGTATTGCATTGCAGTGGTGAAAAAAAAGCCCTTGTTAAGCAGCAGATTGCGTTTCCAGATAATTCCCTCAGGACCACAAGCTGCGGTCGGTGTTCTGCAGCTGGTTATTTACTGAACTACATCGCCTATTAGCATATCATTTAGAGGGATTCCGGCATTCACTGGTGCACTTTCGATGTAGCCCGACTATCCAACCTGGTGTTTAACCCCGGAGGTGTGTGTGGGTACCTGGAGCTCCACGCCGTAGCCGCTGTAGACGGTCACTGTGTAGGTGCACTGCAGGAAAGCTCCTTCAAGAAGGGGAGGATCGTCTGAAGAATCGATATAACCCTCAGGTCCGGAGAAATTCACCCTGCAGTTTGTTACAGCTGGAAGAAAAGGTCAGTTTGAGTGAGAACGTCTGAAGGCTTCACACCAGTAGAC
>SOMO01000205.1:58930-71583 GCA_028128575.1 Paedocypris carbunculus | reverse complement strand
TCTCTCTCTCTCTCTCTCTCACTCGCTCCCTCCCTCTCTGTCTCTCTCTTTCTCTCTCCCTCCCTCTCTCTCTCCCTCATTCTCATTCGCCCCCTCTCCCCTCTCAGTGTCTCTCTCTCTCTTTCTCGATCTCCCCCACAACCTTTCTCTTTCTTTATCTTGCTGCCTCGACTCGCCCTCTCAAACGCCTCCCACCCGGCACACTGCTTATTCTGTGGGATTATGACTCAGACAGCTTTCCTGACAGTGACGATGGAAACAGAAGAAATGCAGTGCAATAAAGTGCCAACACTTTAGCCAAGCAAAAGCAGCTCATTCCTGCAGAATCTCCAACCTCTCAGTGTGTGTTGTCTTGCTTCTTTCAATGATAGAACATCGGCGACTTATTTGTACAGTATTCATATAAATATATAAGGTTTGTGTGTAAATACATAAGTACAGTATGTAATTCTACACACTGTATATTGTTTGACTTTGTATTGTATAATGTATAATGTCTGAAATTATATCACCATCTAAACCGTAATAAATGATATTGCTATTAATGATATATATTTTGTTATATTAAATCATATAAAAAAGCTATTTCAAAATCTAAAACACAAATTCACAATACAAATAAACTAATAGAAGTGTTCTACTTTTTCTATTTGGTACAATTTTACTGTATAGTGAATATTAAATTATATTCTGTGTCACAGCATTGCCATTATTTGCAAAATATACTCCAGTAAACAAATATTTTAATAGCTTTTACAAAATAAATCATCATTAAATCACATTTTAAATCAAATTACAGATTTGTAATTTTTTTAATTACTAGTCAATAGTTGTTTTACCAATCTTATAAATGTTCTACATTGTTTTAATCATTTATCATTAATTTTAAGATAAATAAAAAACAGAAGAGTATTTAATCAAAGAATGATTTCCATTGAAGGCAGTTTGTGGAGCTAAGGAGCCTGAAGTGCTTAATATTCCTGTAATATTGATTACAAGAAAAATGCTGTAGTGCCACTTTAGCGAGGAACGTCACTTTTCCATTCACGTCAAGACATATTTAAATATTTCAAGCAGGTTTTTCTAAATCAGAGAGCGTGGGAAGAATAGAAAAGTGTTTCTCTGGATGCACAAATTCTGGATGCATGAAAGTTCCTTTCAGTTATAAAGCTCCTCTTACAGTACATTCACATATGGTCTAAGTTTAGTAGTTTAACAATGACTATGAGCAGCAGAAAGGCAACGGTGACTAGGAAAACAAACTTTCTGAAAGGAAAAAGAGAAATAGAAGTCTTTTCTCCCTCTGCTCATCTCTTCTTGGATTCTAAATCCTCTCAGCAGCTCCTGACATTTCGACCGAGGTGAAAAACGACCAAATTCGCCGCATAAACACTCACAAAAAACTCTCAGAAGGAGAAAATCCCAACCGATGTGAATCTGAAAGAGTCGTGAGATCCTGTCAAACAGATACAACTGCTCGACGTCTACGATTCTACCCTGCTTTGTGCGCTGGAGTCTTTCCAAAGGCAGTTTGCATTGAAAGTGCCAAAATCAAAATAGCGGCATTGAGTTGTCAGAATCGGAGCCTGGAGAGCAGCTGGAGGATTTGCAGTAAGATGGTGTTGCCGCAACAACCTGCAGAGATTTACAGCGTTTCGGGGGGATAAAGCTGAGTTTATTTACCTCCGTCAGACAGTTAGGAGTTTATTGCAATCCAAGCTGTATTATCGAATCATTCATTTGTTATTATGTCCACCGAGCTCAATAAGCCAATGCAGAATAATCCCATCAAACACTCCCAGAGCTCCGGGTGTTTAAACTATTTTGAAAATGTTCAGCAAAATCACAGCTTTTTGAAACAAATACATCATTAAACACTCTGGCACTGGATTGGCAAGGCTATGCTAGGCTAGGCTAGCCTTGCAATCTGAACTGCTGACCACATTTGCATAGATTTTTGGCAAATGTATGGAAGTGTGCTGTGTTATTTCTGGTTATTTATGGATGGGTGTTTGTATATGTTCTCTCTCTTCTTGTCTACTCTGCCGTCATAAGATGCGGTTTTGAGACTAATTCAAATTCATTCAAATTCAAAAAATTCATGCATTCAAATTCATAAAAGGCTGGGCTAGGCGAGACTAGAAAGCCAAGACAAGGCTAAGCTAGGCTACGCATGGCAAGGCATGATTATGTTAGGTTAGACAAGGCTAGGATAGGTAAGGCAAGGTAACACAATGCAAGGCTAGGCAAGATATAAATAGGTTAGGCAAGGCTAGGCAAGGTTATGCAATGCAAGTCAAAGCAAGGCTAGGTCAGGCTAGGCTAGACAAGGCAATGTAAGACAAAGTCAAGCTAGGCTAGGTAAGTCAAAGCAAGGTATGTCTAGGTTAGGCAAGGCAAAGCAGCGTAAAGTTAGGTATGGTAAAGCTAGGCTAGGGAAGGCAAAGAAAGGTAATGCTCGGCTAGGCAAGGCAAAGCAAGGCTAGGCTAAGCAAGGCAATGCTAGGTGAGGCAAAGCTAGGCTAGGCTAGGCTAGGCAAGGCAATATTTCGCTGAGGCTGACCTGAATTACTGTAAAACTCTTTAGTATAAGTATTAAAACTCTTAAGTATTAGGAATAAGTGTAACCCCCTATATAAAGTATTATAATGTAATGAGTTATGTTGGAGGTGGCTGGGCTGGATTAAAACTCTTAATTGAAGTAGATCCCAAATCTTCTTAAAAATGCTGAATAAGAAAAACAAGGGATCAATAAACATGACAGTGCATAAGCTAAAGCTGCAAATGACTTAGCTTGACCGTACAGATTTGAGATGAGAAACCATCACTCTGAGTTGAAACCATGATCGTGCGCTGACTCATTAAAGTCGTCCACAAAGAGCCGAAAAGAGTAGATTGTACAATAACACAGGCGAGAAATTACAAATAAATCAGAAACACCGTAAGACGAAAAATGGGGTGAAAAAATGAAGTGAGAAAAAGGATAGAGAGATAGGGAACGATACAAGTAAACAACAGAATCAGAGAGAGAAAAACAGAGAGAGAAAAAAAAAGAGGAAAAAGAGAGAGAGGACAGCAATAATAAATGAGAAAACGGGGTGAAAAAGAAATAAAAAGGAGATGGAGAAATTGATGAGGCTGGGGAGATAAAGTTAAAATGTGAGGAAGAGAAAGTGAGAAAACTTAAAGAGAAAAAGAAAGAGAGACAGAGTGAGAAAAAGAACGGTAAACAAGCAAGAGAAATGCCGAGAGAAGAATGGAGAGAAAGATCAAGACAGAGTGAGAGAGAGAGAGAGAGAGAGAGAGAGAGATCCGGTGAGCGTGTGTGTTTCTGGGCAGAGCAGATAACGGCCATTGCCATTGGCTGCATGGATGCAGGGAAGAATTCCACGCCTGTCAAGGTTTGAACGCTTGGCTGAATAGAGAAACATATAACTAACCTTGACTTTTCAATCTGCACGTTTGTCTGGTTTTATGCCCTTCCCTCTTCCTCCGCCGGTGACATTCTCCACACGCTTTACAGCTGACAAACAGACAATTACCGCAACCGTAAAATCCCGGGGGCAGGTTCCCTTTCCTTCAGGCGCGAGACCTCCATCCTCCATAATGAAACACGCCGCTGAACATTCCACTTTCTGTCTGAACATTAGCATGGTGTCGCGCAGCTCTGATATCAAGCGCTTCTGCTGAGAACATCTATCAGAAGATCTGCAGCGTTGGGTTCAAGATCTGCTTCAAAGTCTTCAAAAAATCTATCTATCCATCCATCCATCCATCAATCTGTCTGTCTGTCTGTCTGTCTGTCTATCCAACAGCCATGAGTCTGTCTGTTTGCCTATCCATTAGGGGTGGGCGGTATACCGGTATTAACGTTAATACCGGTATTGAGATGTGCCACGATATGGATTTTGCAATATCGTGGATACCGTGGCACTTTCATGAATTTACCTTTTATACACGTATATAAACACTTTAATACAGTAAAATACATTTGTTTCGTTACAGCTCTTAATTACGACACGGATACATTGTTAATCGAATACTGAAAGCGTAAGAAACTGAATTAATAGATCACCCGCGAGGCGCATGTTTCGCGCATGCGCTGTGCCGCTCGATGTCTTTAATGTGCCGGTTGTTTAGAGCGGCGAGCGCGAGACCCGGAAAACGCTCGCACGAGAAAATTCTGCTCGTTTTATTTTGGTCAAAGTTTGTTTTCGATTGTTAACCTTGGTTTCACGCAACTTTAGATTCAGACACGCGCGCGAGAGAGAGAAGGCGTGACGCGCGCTGGCTCTCTCTCTCGCTCGCTCTCTCTCTCTGTCTCTCTCCCTCTCCCTCTCTTTGCACTCTCTTAAAAGATAGACCGCAGGCCATTTAATTTAAATGTTTTTTCAAATAAATGCCTGGGCTACGTATTAAAAATGACAGCTGTTTTCCAGGTTTCCCCTTGCGTTTTAATTTTTTGCTTTATATAAAATAAGAACACCCCCCCCCACACACACACAATACCGTGATATAATATCGATACCGTCTGTGCACTAGAAAATACCGTGATATGAATTTTAACCCATATCGCCCACCCCTACTATCCATCTATATATCTACCTGTCTACATGTGTATTGGTCTGTCTGTCTGACTGTCTGTCTACCTATCTATCTATTTATTTATCTGTCTGTCCGTCTATCCTATGAGTATGTATGTCTGTCGGCCTATCCATCTATTTATCTTTTTGTATATCTGTCTGTCTGTCTATCTCTCCGTCTGCCTCTGTTATCTGTCAGTCTATCTTTCCACCATTCTACCTGTCTGTCTGTCTATCCATCCATCCGTCTGCCTCTGTTATCTCAGTCTATCTTTCCACCATTCTACCTGTCTGTCTGTCCTCACTGTTTGATTCATCCATCCATGTCATAACATCAGCACATCACAACACCTCAGCAACTCTTTATACACCAATCAGAACACTTCATTAGCCACACACCAAGCGTCCTGACCGTCCTTGTCCGTAAACAAACACACACACACACACACACACACACACACACACACACACACATTAATTGTCTGTCCACTATTGACTCGCCCTCACATTCCAGTATTAATTCATCTGAACTTCCATTGCAGTCACAGCGCAGTGTTTTTCCCGCGGGATCGCTGTCCCGCCTCACTAATTCCGGCACCTGCCTCATTAGCTGTGAGCTGCACGGCGGATATGGAGCTATTACAGGAAAGTCACACATGAGGGACAGCGATAGAGAAGAGCAGGAAGAAGAAATAATGATTTTTTCCCCCCTTTTTTCCAGTGGAAGCTAATGAGAGCTGCACTGACATCGGGTCAATGTCTCGGGACGGCCTCTACACGCTCCCACCGGGTCGGCCGAGTCCTCCGGATCCGCGGCTAAACTGGAGCAGCTATCGATTGCTATGGGGCACGTTTCCTAAAGTGCCATCCCTTGAAGCACTGCAACAGCTTTAAGCCAATGAGCAGCCGTCCAAACATCCTTATGATTAGCGGTTCCGACCACACCGGGAATCTTGGACCGGCGCCTGGTTACTGCACAGCTCTCCACTGACTCAATTGTCCGTTACTGTGGAAAATAAGAGCTGTCGATCTGGATCCAGATGGCTTGTTCACCAAGCATGTAATGTTTGCTGAGCGAATCAGTCCTGGCTGTCAAGAAAATCACATTAAAAGGCTTTTTTTTAATTGAGCTTGGTTGCAGTTAGAGACAACAATCCATCCGTCAACGTTGTAAAGCAAGCTTTGACTTTTTCTGGGTTGAGGGGAACTGAGTACAAGACAGCTTGCACATTGTCTGGTAAAACTTTCTAAATGTGCATTTCAGTTCAGTCAAACTATATAAAAACCTTATTATTTATGGCAGTGAATTTTACTTACGGTACTTATTTGAAAAACAAAGTTAACTTAGCAAGCAGAAGACAAGAACGCAGGTCATTGTTGCAAGTCTGTGAAATATTATTTTTTAAATATTTTAGACCTAAGAATTTGAATGATTATTAGTACAATCACACAGACAAATCAACACAAATATAACACAGCCAAAAAAACGCAAAATCAAGTAGCATTGATCCCATGTTCTAAATGAATCATATTATGAATAATAAAGTGCAACTTGACTTGTGTATATAAAATAATAAAAAGATCAACATAATAAATAATTTAGAACAAAAGTGTGTAAACAGAAAGATAAACATAAGCAAGTCTATTAGCATTGACCCTGATTGGCCACACAGCAGTCGTCTCCGCCTCTACACCGGGATTAGCTACCAATTCTTCCCCCAAATAAAAAGAGAAAATAAAAACCAACGAATGGATATAAGCCCCAAACTGAAATTAACCACCAAGACATAAAAAAAAGAAAAGTCAAATTGCAGCCATGATGGCTGCTGACCAAACGGAGACTAAAGATGATATTCAGCGCCTTGACAGAAACCAAATCTGGTTACAGAGATTCTCCAGGCCTTGATTCCGCCGGACCTTGTCCAAGATAGCGACTGTCACGGTGGATACAGCAAGGCAGATGATCCATACTGGAGCATCAGTGGGTGCACAGGTGTATCTTCAGCCCCACACTCACAACCTCCAGCGCTCTCGCAAAACACCAAGCTACGGGTCTCAATCTCATTTCAAGGCTTATCCTCGGAGGCCGAATAAAAACGCAATGACTTTTCTGAACATAAGATCGAAAATTTTCCCAATTTACCTTCTCTGTCATGGAGATTGGAGCCAACTGCAGAGGAAGGACTTTTATATTACAAAAAAAAAAACAATAACACAAACAGCCGAGGGTAAACATAGCAAAATATAGCAACACAGGCTAAGTTGTTCAAACAAAACAATCCATTTGACATGATAAAATTTCATAATAAGAACCAATTAGCATGACCAAGCTAGCGCAGCTAACCGGATTGACGTGACTGAAAAAAGGGCTTATAATTATCAAACAAACAATAGACACCGATGAATAGCAGGTGTGAGGAATAAAACTTAATTAATAAACTTAATTAAGCAAAAGGATTCCAGGGGGATAACTAGAACTGAAAATTAACTGATAATTGACTAACATGCAATGATAAAGCAGCGAGAAAAGCAATGTCCAACAACTCGAAACTCTTATTTTGGCTCCCTGTCATAATACCAGTCTCCCCGACTTTCCACACTCTTACTCTTAAAACACCACAAAAACTAAACTACATCAAATGGCCACCTGAAGCAGGAACAAAATATTATAACCATGCTACCTCGAAATTTTAATGGGCATGGTCACAAACAGTATCCATGCCAACTATTAAAACAGAGGTCGACTGAAAGTAATCACTGTTGAGCCAGCGTTGCTCGGCTCTGCTCAAAGGTCATGGGTTCAACTCCCAGGAAAAGGAAACATACAATCATAATTTGTTTGTTTGTATTTCTACGTTGCATTTCCATGGCAACCAGTCTCCAATTAATGTGCAATTCCTTTATACGTTTGTTACGCTTAAATGAAACAGTCTGACGGGTCAAAAATCCAAGAGCTTGTCATCATCTGAGGATTATTGTCTCACGCCATGTTTCCTACTCCTGCCGAAAGTATGGATGAGCGAAGGCTGAGATTAAAGGGGTGAATAAATTCGAGAGTGTTTTTTATTCGTCCTGTCATCCCTCTTCAGCCGCCCTGAAAGCTCTTCCACATGCCTTGACTCCTCCATCTTGTGCTCCACGCATGGACGGGAGGCAGCTGGGAGTGTGAGCGGTGTTTCAATGACTGCTGCCTACAGAGAGGCGCTAAAGTGTTCGTCCTTGCCAAGAACCCTCCAACCGATCTCTCATTCAGACACTTTAAAGGCTTGGGAACAAGCGGGTCAGTCTGCACAGACAGAAAAGACTTGTTTTTAATGGATCCCTGAGGAACTCTTACATCCCACACTCACAATTACCAAAGAGTTCTGTGCTGCTGCAAAGCTTTTACAAACATTAAAGCAGGAAGCCATGATCGGAAACGTTTAAATGCCACAGAGCAAAAGTTCAGGTGCAGTTCAGATGGGAACGAAAAATTGCGGAACAATATTCGGTATTTTGATGAGGACACGAGGGCGTGGGGAGTCGGGCTTCAAAGACTAGTCTAGGTTCGAACCCTGTGTAGTACATGTCCTTCTGTGCTGGTGTGGGTTTCTTCCGGGTCTCCTGTTTGCTCCCACAATCCAAAACATGCAGAATTGGGGCCTGGAAATTGCCAATATGTGTGAGTGAGAGTGTGAATGTGTCCTGCTCTGTGATTGGTTGGCCACCAATTCAAGGTAAGTCCTGCCTTTAGGCCAAGAGTTGCTGTGATTGGCTCCAGCTTCCTGGGCAGTTAAGAAAATGAATGACTGGTATTTAGATGAACTTGTGAACTTGTCGTCTCAATCCGAACTGGTTGTGAACCATGTAAAATTATGTTAATCTGGACAGAACATTATTTTCTCAGTCTGAATGTTTAACCTTGATGAACATTTTGTTGGTTTAGGTGTCAATGAAACATCGAAGACAGTGTGAGTGTTTGTGTCTGGCATAAACTGAAAGTCTGGGCCTGGGGCTGGACAAACACACCCTATATTGGTGGTCAACCAATCACAGAGCAGGAAAGAGACAATTAATTTATAACAAAAAAATGTAATTCCTTTTGCAGTCATTTCTCGTTTTATAGTAGAATCTTAGAAAACGGCAAACGTAGCGAAACTACAACGTAGCATCATCTGACATCATTGTAGCCCACACATTTAAAGCTAATTGGTCACATTCACCAATTAATTTCCATTCACAAAACTTGTCGGCCCTGGAGCTTATCGAATTCCGAACGGATTAGATCTGAACGTCGGAAATGACATTAATTCTGAGGGTTTTCTAAGCCGCCTGGAAAAGTCATTTCCATATTAGCTGTTCGCTCTGGCTGAATCGACTCTCTGCTGCGCCTGCTGAGGCTGTCCGTCTGCATTAGCGGCTGATGGCGCTTCCTACAAACCCAACAGCCCGGGGTGTGTAAAACATCGCAGTAAAACACTTTGACAAACACCTGCCCTTATATGTCACGAGAAGACGGGGACGCTGACGGCAAGACTTTGACTGCCTTAAGAACGCGTTACAGCCTGAACTGTGTTTGCAAACATCTCTCAAACTGGAATGTTGCGAAACTTGACTGTCAGGCTCGGCTTTGAAGCAAAGGGAAGCTGAAATATTAAGCATGTACACCGCTCTACGGAAATTGAGGTGTCATGTGCCCAACAGATGGCGGATGGCGTTCCATCTGGCTGAACTGACGCCGTCACATTTAGAGACTCGGATTCATCATGGAACGCCTTTGGAGTTCAGTTCTGACGCTGCTCATTCACATGCGTCGTTACTTTCAGCGCTGAAGGCAATTACGAAAGGTTCTGATTTATCGCTAAACACACTGATACACTTCTCTTTCAGAAGCGCCGCCGTATAAAAGTCGGGATTTGCTCCTGTTTTTTATGTCAACAGGGTTTAAACAGGCACTTTGATGATTTGTCTCGTTTCTAACCAACTTTACATCACGCTAGTTGATGTCTGACTTTGAGACCCAATCACAATAATAAAAAGTAACCAGAAGCTGTACTGAAAACAAATAATAATAAAATAAATAAATAAACACAAAAATCAATTCATGGCATGGATTTCCTCGTTTTAAAAAGACAGGATTTTTGACTTTAGCTTAGCATTTAGCTTAGCTTAAGCAGACTTGACTTGACATGACAACTCAGAACAGTAAAGTACTGCAAATGAACATGCAAAGAACCGACGGTAAATTGAAAACAATTGGCAAATCACATAAGTGAAGCAATAGAGCACAGTGAAAATAATTTAATTGAAAAAGGTGAAAAAAACAGGGATGGGCCAACAAGAGAGAATACTATCAAAATATATGTCTCAGGACAATTCTAAGGGCCTGCAAACTAATAAGTGACCAGCTTAATGAATGGTTACTAGTAGGGCCTGAATTGAATTATTTTGAGTTTTTTAGCTTCACTGTGAATTTGAAAGTTATTTTTAAATGGCTTTTCAGTTACTTTAATATTTAGAACGAACTCAAGGTTCCCAAAATGGCCCATTACAGTGGAACAGAAGCCTTTCAATAGAAAATAACTGCGATACATATGGATAATTCAGTAGAATACTCTTTTCATGTCACTGGCAGCAGTCGGCGGACCCTTTGGTTCTGAAATGCACAGTGACCCAGAGAGAAATCTGGGGCCCGGTTTGGCTGGCCATCAGAAATGAGACAAATTTTGGGTCACTGTTGTTCTCAGTAGCATTGAATAGCGCTACTGCTACACAAAGCGCTAGTCTGAGAGAAATCAACCCGTTGGAATCCAGGTCGGGGTTTGGCGTTAAACTAATTCTGCTTTAATTGCTCTGGTGTTGTGGAGCAGGGACGCTCAGAGCCAATCGTAAGGCTGGAACAGTTTCCTCCTTCAGACCCGGTTGATAATTTCATTAACACTCAGAGGCAACAGATGCTCGCCTGAGAAAAGCTTGTGTCAGAGTGTTTGCACTAAAGTGTTTCCTCACGTTTTCACCGAGAGGAAAAGTGCTTAAACTGCAGAGCTGCGAACGACACAATTACCACTTGTGCTGCAGGACGTTGTCATTAATGTCACCCCATAGGCCCTAGTAAAATCAGCATCTACACAACGTAACCTCAGAACTTTGCACAACTGTGGAACAATTTTAAAAGCTTTAAAATTTGAAAAAGATCAGCCGGTCATGTGACTCATCTGCGTTGCGTTCACAAGTTTGACTCTTTTTACGAGATTTTGTTTGTTCTAGTTTCTGTTTTTGGCTGTTGGCTTGTGTCAGAACTCTCGCCTGTATTGACCTGGATTATTGCCTTGCCTTGCTAATAAATACACTGTCTGGATTGACTGATTGATCGATCCATCTATCTATTTGTCTGTCAGTCCTTCTGTTCATCCATTTAAGATAAAATTTGTCGATGTATAATATTCATCTCTCTGTCAGTCTATCCATCCACCTATCCATCCGTCACGGAGTGTCTTTTGTTTCATCATGGACATTTTTTCAATTTTAACCTCATGTTAATGTGCGTGTTTTTACTGCCTGAAATTTACTAAGCACATTGTATGTTGTGTTGGTGTCACGATTTTTTAAATCATAGACAGTTTGCTTCTCTGTAATATTGTACCTAAAGCTTAATAAAGAAATGAATAATTCATGCTGCGTATGAATAAACACAAGTCATTAAAACAAGCCCCACCCCGTGTGCCCTTTTTTATTCTTTTTTTTTTGCAATCTGCTCTTATTTTCAAAGAAAACAAGCGTCTTGGCCTCACCCTGTCCGTCTCTGCTCTCCGGCTGAGCTGTTCTTCAGAGCGGCGAGAGATTTTTTTCTGCCCGTGACACCTCTGTGCATCGCTCTCTAAGAAGATCCTCCATCTGAATGAGGAGCTGGAGCGAGACTGTCAGTCTCTGCTGTCAGAAAACCTCCAGGGCATCAGTCGCAAAGCTCTCGGATGGAGGAAACTACAACAGAAAGCACTTTCCAAGACCCACTGTTCACCCGGTATAATCGCTGTTACGCAAGTCGCACAACTGTGAAGCAGAGATCCAGAGCGAGACGAAAATCTTCAAAAGTTCAGTGCTAATTTTAGCATCTGCCGCTAGTTTAATTGAAACGCCACCTCCAATTCTCTGGGAGACAATCTTCTCCCTTGTATTTACTTGAGCATGTCAGTGTTTAACAGACCCGGATCCACATCTGTTGTCACAAGGGATTTAAAAAATTGGATTTCGGGAAAACAAACAGTTGAGACACAGCCATCTTGACCTGACAAACACACGCGCTTGCCTTTTAATTTCACATCAGGCGTGTTTTACCCAGTGAGATGACACATAGTTTGTTCGAAAAATAATTAATATCCAATTTGAGAACGCTAGAAAAANACCTGACAAACACACGCGCTTGCCTTTTAATTTCACATCAGGCGTGTTTTACCCAGTGAGATGACACATAGTTTGTTCGAAAAATAATTAATATCCAATTTGAGAATGCTAGAAAAAAAATCTCTTTCCCTGTGTCTGTGTGGGTTTTCTCTCTCGGAGTAGAGCTGTTTTCTTCTCTCTGATAGGTTGTCTACCTAATCAGGGTGTGTCCTGCCATAAGATCTCAGAGTTGCTGTGATGCCCCTCTATGTAGATCTTTCACTGTTAAAAATGCTTTTAAGGATGTTAAGAAATAATAAAACTTGGGAAATGCAGAAATTAAAACGCATTAACGCTAATCACACCTCTTAACACTACTGACCAACAAATCTACAGATCAAGCATCCATTTCTATCAGATTTTATTTTTAAAAATGTTCAGGACCTTTCTGGTTAGATTTGGTTTGGATAACAAGTTGTGGATAAAGACAGAAAGAGATGTAATGGGAAGAGAAGGACACATTCCAGTTGAGTGCATTTCAGAAAGTACAGAACAGACAGTCTGTCACCTAGAGAGTTCCAGCCCGAGAAAACAGCATTAATGGCACAGCTAGAACGGTCAAATGGGTACAAGACTAAAAAACTTTTCATAAAAACTGCTTACTGGTAGATTTTACTATCTAGCTGGCTTCACTGAATTTTTATTACAACA
>SOMO01000204.1:228677-239011 GCA_028128575.1 Paedocypris carbunculus | reverse complement strand
CATGATTTTGTACAAAGAAATTTTCGGGGTTGCGCGAAAAAATAAATAAATAAAAATAGTGAAGAGTGCCTTTGATGATTCGGTACAAGAATTCTAATTAAACGGTAAAATACAGTAACCACTCAGATTCCACATGACACACAGAAACGAGGCATTTATTTGCTCATAAAACATCATCACACAATATTGTGGTGGGGAGCAGATGGAAACGACTCCCCATCAATGGGCATATAGGGGGGAAACGGAGCCCACCACAAGAAAATGTTCTCAGATGGAGACATGTCAGATCAACCAGCTAGTCCAAGCAGATGACTTAGTTAATTTAAATACAGGGCCAATACTTAGAAAAAGACACGAAATAACTCACAAACATGATTTATTATTTAGCCAAGATTCTAAGATGATAATGATAATATGTGGATATTAAAAGCTAAAGCATAATTTTGCATGTTTTCTTAAGAATGAGACAACAGACCAAACGCCCAAAAAAAAAAACCTCCAGTGCTTAAAATAGAGCTTATTTACAGCAAACCGTTCCAATTGGCTCAACATCTACTGTTCCCTTCAGGGGCTCAAAGGCATTTCGGGAAGAACTTTCTCCAAAAACACTCCACAACAACACAAACTGCATCTTCAAGTGATGAATGCCTGGATGCAGCAGAACATGAGAAAGACTTTTGCCGTAGAATCTAAAATCTGGAGCGCTAACAGAAGCACTTTGCGTTCATTCATAAATTCAAGTGTGTGTCAAGCAGGTCTCAGAAACAAGTGTAAGCTGCACCAGGACAGAAGAATCCTTCCGTCTTTTGCTTGCGGGGAGCTTAAGTGACTCAGAGATAAGTAGATTTATAGTCTGTATTTACACAGCACTCCTCAGAAAAAGAGCACGGTGGCCATACAAACCTGAGCACTCGCAGAAAACACTGCCATAAGGGACGGAGATGTTGTGACATTAGCCAAACAGTAGAAATAAAATGGCCTCATCATGTTGGGCTTCACTCAAACCTTGCATTTATTTTCAATGTCTACTGACTTGTGGCTCATTAAGAAAAAACTTTGTTTTTGTTTTAACGTAAAACAATTATTTTTTTAAATATACATACACTGCATGTATTTATTTACACACACGTCCCATAAAAATATAATAATAAAAATATATATTATATTATTATTATATTAACAACAACAACAAAACTATTGAGATGGTTATGTTATAAAGAAAAAAGAATTTAGTAACTTCAGTAATAGACCATAAAAAAATATCTGGTTGTGAGCTTATGGAGGATAATAAAAGATCTATTTTTCGGTTTTAAAGTAAAATCATTTCAAGACTTCACATCTGTATCCGCAACACAGTCGGTTTTGAAACCCAGTAGACCAGCAGCAGAAAGTGCCGGAAACATAAGTGTTGGAGATTTTTTTTTTTTTAAATTATTATTATTATTTTACGATTATAGACTTGTTGGATGAAGCGAACTGCTCGATTCTAGAGGAAACATAGCATCCAGAAATCACCAAAGCTGAAGGATCCCGTATTAGATATACAGCTGATAAAAGTCAAAATAAATGAAGGAACAACAACAAAAAATATATTGGACACTTGTAACTCATCATGACTGTATCCGTACAATTAGCATCTCATATGAACCGATATGACATGGCGCACACACACAGCAGAAGACGGATAAACATCTGTCCGGAAAGATGAACAGCACCACAGCATTTTAAGACCGAAATCTTACCTGAATCCTTCACTTGAGCCCCGTGAACTTTATTCGGCTCATCAGGCGGTGTTGTGATCGTCAGCTTCTGCTCTATAGTGAAGTCGTTAAACGGCTGACGCGCAATAAAAATGTTTGCAACAGTTCCAGCGTCTCGCGCTCATGTGATCCCACCAACGCGTGATTAAAGTCCATGGCTGCCGCTTCCAGTGGTAACTGTGCCCGTGCAGACGCGATCGCTTGGTGCTGGTTCGGCTCGGCTCGGTTTGGTTCGGCGCTGTTAAACTTTGCACAGCTCTCCGTGGTCCATTATACAGCGACTATTACAGCTCCAGTCCGAGTGAGGCTGCACCGATTGTCCCGCCCATTCTTCAAACTACCAATCAAACGTCCCGCCCCTTACTCAAACGGCCAATCAAAGAAGTAAATCTCGGCTGCGTCCCAAATCCTAGAGGTATGCCCACGTGCTATTCAAATACAATTCTGCGAATGTGCTTGTGAATCATGCTTATGTTATGAACATTAAAAGCCTTTATTTTAATCTTACTTTAATGGTAAAACGCCTAAAAGTGGCGCCATTTGTTGTTTTTCTAAACACATAGACAAATAAACAAACCATGAAGCCCTTTAAAATATCAAAATAAAACAGAAAACACATTTTTAAACATACTACTAACTCTTCTAAAACGAAACAGTGTATCATACAACAAATAATACATTATTTTAATGATGAAATCTGAATGTCNAACAACAGCCACCTGTTCCCGACCCACAGCACAGTGACCGCAGACCCCACGTCAGGTGTGTAACTCAGCTTATGCATTCCCACTTCCTCCTCACCCTCGTCCTCCTCCACAGCTTTCACCACCGCTGCTCGAGGACCTCCAGACATCGATTTCTCTGAGGTCTTTTACTCCGACCACGTGTACTGCTGCCCAGGCCTCCAGAACCACACGTCGCACTCTACGTCTCACAGTGGTCTGAGGAGAACGCCAGGTCAGAGGCCTTTCTCCATCTCTCAGAGCTCTTTGCTGTCTTTCACAGTCTTTATCCCATGGTTCTTTTACACTACCAGAGAAGCGGGCCTTAGACCGGACACACTCCACGGATTGTGAGTCCTTGACCCTAGCTAACAGCAAAGTCAGTGTCCATCTGGCCCAGCAAACTGTGTTCTCCACAGGGACCGACACGACGGTTCAGTCCATCTTCATAACGCAGAACGAGCAGACGATCGCAGAGCAGTACTGTGAGAAAGGGAAGTGCGGGTAGGTCTGACCGCTCCAGTGAACCAGTGAGCCGGAACCCGACGGTCATTCCTAGATTGATCGATTATTCGCAGGAGAGGAATCTACAGCTTCCTGATTCCTGTCAGCAAACATCTGCCACCCAACATGCCCATCACCCTGCAGATGAAGTCAGTCCGCGCCGTGCCCGCACGCATCAGACGCATCAGTCACAAGTTCTGCTCTCTGATTTCAGCACAANGCAGTACTGTGAGAAAGGGAAGTGCGGGTAGGTCTGACCGCTCCAGTGAACCAGTGAGCCGGAACCCGACGGTCATTCCTAGATTGATCGATTATTCGCAGGAGAGGAATCTACAGCTTCCTGATTCCTGTCAGCAAACATCTGCCACCCAACATGCCCATCACCCTGCAGATGAAGTCAGTCCGCGCTGTGCCCGCACGCATCAGACGCATCAGTCACAAGTTCTGCTCTCTGATTTCAGCACAAACGAGCTGCTGGTGCTTCATCTGTGTTCCTACCAGGAGAACGAGCCGTGCGGNCGCTGTGCCCGCACGCATCAGACGCATCAGTCACAAGTTCTGCTCTCTGATTTCAGCACAAACGAGCTGCTGGTGCTTCATCTGTGTTCCTACCAGGAGAACGAGCCGTGCGGCTCCGCTCTGGATCACAGTCGACCCAAGTCCAGCGCTCGCCTCAACACACAGGTACGAGTCCCAGGAGACTAGCACACCAGTCACAGTTGCAGTACCACCAGCTGCCACATCAGAACACCTGGCAGTCTTGGCTAGTGCTCGAAGTGTGTTCTGCAAGTGCCCCTGTCTGCATCCCGCAGATTGAGGAGGAGTTGAATATAGGGCGGGGCGAAACGTTCCGCCCCGCCCACGTCGATTCCTTTTGGAATCGTAAGTTCCTCCATCAACTTATCTGTAGGGCGGAGCGTGACGTCCAGCCCCGCCCACATACATTCTTATTNGCAACATCACATTAAACAAAAAAATGGCTTTAAAGTGATTCAAAGCAGCGAGCAAGACAACAAGTTACAATGGCTCGGAACAAACATATTAAACATTCTAGAAAAGAAACAAGCCTAACATTGAGAAATTTCTCCTCTGAAAGAACGAAGCAGACTCGGCTAATATACAAAATAAAAAAAAAATTGGAATGAGGTTAAATCATCTCGAACTCGGACAGGAATGAGGGAGGCATTAAATCAAAGTTCTAATGCGGTTTAGAAAAGACGGCTGGAAAGTGCAATACAGTTAATCACACTGACGAAGTACAAGACTGTAAAACGGTAGGGGAGGGAAAATATGGTACTTCATAATTCATCTTTGCGGTTTGCAGTTTGCTTGCTTTTGTTGTGATTGTAATTTGCAATAAATGGTACAATCCTGTGATGGAGAAAACGTAATAACAAACGACCTTATTCCGATAATGTGTACCGCTCTCTAATCTGGTCTTCTCAAACCAACAACGTGGGGAAGCCTTCGCATGGGCTTCTTGGAGCAAAGCCATGCAGCTATTTTCCATGCTCCCCGCAGACAGATGCTGAGCCAGGCTGTTAAAAGAAAGAGGGGGAAAAAAAAAAAATACAGCCGGACCAAAATTACAAGACGACAGAAACGTTTTTTTTTTCCTTTTTTTGCGGCAAGCTCTATCTGAGCCTCGAAGTTTTGGACTGAAATCATTAAGATGAATAGACCTCCCTCAAAAGCAAAGACGTCATCGATCGCCCTTTTTCAGCTCGAAGGCTTCGGCTCATTGTTTCTGAAACGAAAAGGCAAACCGTGGTTTCTAAACTCCAGGCACATGGGCCCTTTGCACCATGTTGGGCCTTTACCTGAGAGAGGAAGCAGGAGTGATGCCATAATGAGTATAAATCCTTGCGGCAGACCAATAAACATTACTTACACAGACATTATCTAAATGGTTGGTAGAGAGGAAGGAAACGTCTCGTAACAAAACGGAATAAAAGGCTGCGGTGTCTTCGGCAGAGAATAGAACGCAATCTGATGTTCCTGAATGCTTTCAATGAAGAGTAGAGCAATTATTAGTAAAAAAATAAATAAAGTTGTCTGGCTGCCTGGTAAATACAGTGGTACATTTACTTCCAAAAATATTTCGTGCTGAGAGCAGTTTCGTATGTAGAAAATGTCTTAAGTAAAGACATATTTAACCTATGTAAATATCCTAATCCATTCCAAGACTCCCTAAATTCTGACAGAAATCTTTTTAAAATGATAAAATATTGGTAATAACTGTAATGAAAAAACATGTTACATAGCAGTTATTGAAAAAAAAAAATGTTGTACTTAAGTCAGACCCTTCAGCAAACTTTTGCACACTCTATCAAGTTTTTTGTGCTACAAAAACATTTTTAGAAATATAAATTTCACACTTTTTCCCCCTTTTTGTAGTACACCCACAAATATATGTATAAACAAACACATATACATATATCTGTACACACACACACGGCACAAACATACAACCTACATTCAAAGCAGCGTCCGAAAACAGACTGGGCTCTGAACACAGAATGTGAAGGAACGTTTGACTTATGACATCAACAGCTTTTCTTTAGCTTGAGTAAATAATACGTCTGTGAAGGAGCTTCAGTTCTCGGTGAAAAGCGTGCACCACTCCCAGGAACCTCCTCCCTTCTGCATCCTGTAGTCCATCCGCATGCGGAACCCGCCGTCCCATAACAGATTCCGAGTGAACACGTGTCTACTGCTTGTCACTTGCACTACACGAGGAAAAGAAAGAAACGAGGATGGAAAGAAAGTGGCCAGGAATTACTTGGATAAACCACATGTGGAAATCGACCCATCCAATTAGTGAAGTGTGTACACACAGTGAAGAGAACACACACACACACACAGGAGCAGTGGGCAGCCTTTCTCAGATACATGCATATTGCGGAAACTACTGGGCCGAGATTTACAATGTTTGTTTGGAAGCCTGATTCTCTAATCTTAAGGCCACAACTTTCCTACGCCTAACTTTAAAATATCAATTGAAATATACAAGGGTTAAAAAAAAAAGTTGAAGACTTGATTGGTACTACTCAATGAGTGGTCTTTTCAATCTTATCTCGCTTTACCGCTAGATGGATCTTGCCATCCCGAAACTTGATGAGTCTGGGAAGTGCCCAAATCTTTCGCTCTTCGTTCCGTCTACCGTCTCTCTCTTAGCGTCTTCTGTCTTCCTCCTTCTAACTGAAATTCTCCCAGACTCTTGTTTATTAAAAACCATAAAGAATAGCAACGTGCAGCATTAGCGAATCACAGCGTGTCACGTCCGAGTGCTAGAGGTAAAACAGTTACACTTCTTAGCAATCATCAAGGTTTTCTTACATTTACACACACACAGAAAATAAGATATAAAATGATGAACCAATTAATCAACTCATTATAAATGCATTTTAAGCTTAATAAACTCAAGAGATGCAATACCAGAGTAAAAGTGTAAATACCACTGTGCTTTTACACAATTACCAAATGAAGCTGCAAACAGATTCACAACCCTTTGCTTTAGTTTTTAAAAGTACTTTTACATGAGCGAGTAAATGAGTTTGAATCTATTGGCAGAATCAAACATATGCTTGGACTTGCAAAGGTCACTTACTGTGAACAAACTTAATGCAACGTCTACGTGAATAAAAATTCTTAGGTTTTAAGAATCTAACAGAAACAACAAAAGGTTTCCATCTTGTGATTCTCATAAAGATTCACTAGGGCAAAGTTAAGACCTTTTTAAACCGGGAAATTTTATTTCAATAGTGAATTTAATATAGAATGAACACAGACGTTGAAAGAACTGCAGCCCCTTTGATTTTAGAACTTAAAAAGTAGCAACATCCAGACGACGAGAAAAAAAACAACAAGTAGTAAAATAGTGTCCTCAAATAGAATTTCACTCAGGTAAATTACTCTTATACTCTCTATCTCTGTCTTTTATAAACCACTTTTATACTTCATGTGCTTAACATATTGAAACGAAGTTTATCGAATTAACAGGATAAGAAATATGTTATGATGGTGGATAAGATCTGGCAACTCAGGAAGGATGGATGAAAGATGGATAAAATAGAATTAACTGGATTAAAAAGACTGCTAATGTAAGTAATGTAGAAAGAGAGAGAGAGAATATTTTTAAAGCGCTCCAAATGTACAACGCATGTGCCAATCTAAGTAGACTTCAAATAAAATAGCATAAGTGCTTATGGTTTGTAATGTGACAAGTTCAAAAGGTCAGGTGATGAAACGGGAGACAGAAATCCATGTGGAGTTGCTGATAGTGTGAGGAGCGAGCTGTGTTGAACAGGCTGCATCCTCTGTTTTGATTTGATTTGGCAGCGGTGAGAGTCGGTCAGTCCGGATGGAGGATAAACTGCCACATACAGCCGTCTCTCTCAGGTCAACATCAGGAAACAAACAAGAAAAAATCTGCACGTGGCTTAAAGACAACTCTCAGACATGATAGAACACAAAGAAATATCTACAAAAATAATAAAAAAAAAAATTTAATGGTCATTTAGAACAAACCAATATTATATTTTGTTTTGTTTCTTGGTTTAAAACAACCCATTTTGTAATTGTTAATGGTTCAAAAATAAATGTTTTCAGTTAATCATGTGTTGTATCTCTACGCTTTCAACAGCAAAATACAGTGGGACCTCCACTTACAAATGACTCTGACAGCGAAAACGCCATTGATAAAATATCGTCTGTTTATACTAAATGATTAGTTTTTTTTCTTACCACTAATAAGTTTTTTTTCTTACCACTAATATGCAGGGAGATCTTTTGAGTGAAACATGCAAGAGTCCAAATGTATGTATAAAATAGTTTTTTTAAGCACAAAGTAAAACGGTTACGGAGATCTTGCATCCGGAACCGCTAACGCAGGAGGAGTCACGCAGGACGAGCTGACATCACTTTTGTTGACGAAGCTGTGCTGTTTTTTTTTGTAAAAACTGAGACACCAAGTGGCGGAGAAAGGCAATGCAGGTGGAGTCGTCGTACAGGACAAGGAGAAATAAAAGAAGAGTAATAAAAGGAGAGAAGTATGAGTGCAACCAACCATCGCGTTAATTTGCAACAACAACAACAAAGAGAAGACGTTCAGAACGGTGTCTGTGCTGTTTCATTATGTTTATGCACAAAAAAGTACAACCCAGGTGAGACGCTCGGCTAACTGATCCAGCTACATCACAGTTTTCACGAAGTTCAAGATGGCGGATGTAACATGTTTTTATTACTGTTATTAGTTATAATGTTTTATCATATTATAAAAATACAAAATTTCCAATTTGCGAAACTGCTGTCGGCACAAATTAATTTTGTAAAGAGATGTACCACTGTATAAATATGGCGAAGAAAGCTAAATTGTAGAAAACTGAATATTGTGTTATTGTCATTAACCTACTAAATCTATTTGATAAAACTTTTTAGGAATGCATGCCCATTATCAGCAATTGTACATACAAGCAACACGTTTAAAAAGATAATTCTGAGGCAACTGTGCCCTAGTGGCAGAGAGCGATACTTTTTGAAACGCACTTTCCAGGTCCGAATCTTGGACCACAACTGACGTGTCCTTGAGCAAGACACTGAAAGCAATCTACACATTCTGTGAGTCCCTTTGGATAAAAGCATCTGCCAAAAAACGTAAAGATCACATCTGACTCCATCATACTCACTCTCACATTAATAAGGGGAAAAGGGTTACGAGTGCTACGTCTTTTACATTTTAAAATACATTTCTTTTATGTTTTGAGCATTGCACAATGTTTCACAAGAATGCAACAGAACAATGGACAGCATCTTGATGAACCACGTCCAGCACCCCAGGAGCACCCCACGGGCCTGTACTCAGACCGTTCTTGTTCACCCTGTACACCTCTAGTTTTACATGGATGATTTATTTTGGATGATACAACAATTGGATGAATCAGAGTTGGCCAAGAGAGAAATGGTTGAGAAAGACATTAATCAAAAGACTGACCACCTTCTGCACGTCTCCACATGAATCAATTGGGCTTTTCAATTCTTCAGGAGAAAGAAGAACTGTACAAGCAAACCACCTATGACTGACCATCTATTGTAGAAAAAGATCACTTTAAAATTATACTCCAAGGAGAAATTCATTAGTGTCAATAGTAGAATGGATTGCAAGTGTTGGGATAATAGGTGCACAATAAATGTCATCACACACAGTAAACCCAAAGATTATGTACATATATGGAAACTTAACCCCACAAGACCACGTTTTAAATAGCAATGCAATCGATTACAAAAACATGACTAAAATATGATGGGCAAAATTACAAAATAAATCCAAAAACTGTAGCCATTTTTAGTCTATAGATGCCATACATAACGTCTTACCTGGCTCCAGTGACATCCACGCCAATCATCAGCTGACCATTAAGTGACAGAACTTCATCTCGCAGTTTGATATCTCCACAACGGGCAGCCGGGCTGTTCTTCTTCACCTCAGTCACCCAAATACACCCGACCTCCAACACGGGTCCTTTATCACTCTTCCTCCGTCGCCTCCTCGCTCCTTTACTCCTTCCCTCAGGGTCTCCAAATATTGGAATATTTCCAAAGCTGAGACCGAACTCCGAGCCATCTTCCAGTGACTTCTGAATAGAGATGGCCTTCACTTCAGCATCAAGTTCTTCTCTCAAGGCGTTTAGACCGAACACATGGTTGTCCACCTCAACAAAGTTCAGCTGGATGTATTCCACAAGCTTGCGGATGGCTGCCTGGCAAACACTAGATTTTTTAGGAGTTTCGTTGTCTTCTGCATGGTTTTCCTGAGTGCAAAGCCAATTCTCCAGTAAGGGGAGATGGCTCAGGGCATTTTCCTGAGTGATAGGCATCGTTGCATCTGACAAGGTTTTCGCTGCATGTTGACTCAAGTCTCTCTGGTGGTGGATGCGATCAGATGCATTGAAGCAGATTCACATTCCTCCCTTAATGACAAAGTGCATAGAAGGTTTTCGATCCAGCGTGTTGGCGTCCACTGTTGCTTCTCTGAAACCACAGAGCTCCATGATGTCATCCGTTGAGACAAAAGAGAAGACGAGAAACCGAGAAAGTCGAGCACTTTTACTTTATGAGTGGGAACAAAAGAATGTGTTCCTTGACTGTTATTTCAGATACTATTAAAGCAGGAAAACAGTGCTGGGATGGTTGGGAGATGAGATCTATCCTGACCCAGAAGCACCACAGACATTCACCTAAACCAAAAGAGAAGAAGAAACGACATGAGTCAGCAGACATCAACTCCATTTCAGCGTTACAGCCAAGCCTCGCTTGAAATCCAACTGATGCTGGGAGCGAGAAAAAAAAA
>SOMO01000204.1:195566-222874 GCA_028128575.1 Paedocypris carbunculus | reverse complement strand
AAAAAAAAAAAAAATGTAAGCAAAATACAAGATTGCTTTTCAAATGTCTTTGTGTTGACTGAATTGCCGTTTTTTAAAATTATTAATAGAGCAATGCAATTTGCTGTGTTAAAAGCCAACAGGGCCAAATCCAACTATGGATCAAATTAGCAGATTAAATAGAAAATGAAGCAAAATTGCAGTCTTGTGTGATGTAAAGTTAAATGCTCAATCGCAATGAATCAGACAATCCTAAAACACACATGCACCTACTCCCTCCCACACAGATATACATCACTACCTCTTGCAATGTGTAAAGCTCTTATATGTATTTAGAAAAACAATTTTGGATCCGTTCAATGATGAAAATTGTTGTTGCTGATGTCGATTGAAGCGTGTGTACAAGTTTGTATCTACACACACACACACACACACGACAGTGAGAAACACAAAGAGGGAGTATATACAGTACAGTATATAAATTACAAACAGGAAAATGTTTTTTTAAAGAGAAAAGACAAAAATTCTGCACAAAATAAATGGATAATTGTTTGAGGCACTTTTATGACCATAGTTTATTTTATATTATTACAGTATATACATTAGGGTCCCTTTTGAATGCTACATCAACACTAATTTTCTGTAACTTGTAGACACTACAGTCCCACTGAAGACCTGGAGAAATTCAGCAAATGATCGGAGGAAGTGTTTGTAAATCTCGAGAAGGTCACAAAAGAGCAACAGAATTAAAATAAAGTACACGACTCAAACAGAATGAAACGAGCGATTACTGAAATAGAAAACAGAACAAAGCTTTCCAAACTTTATGAAAAAAAAGCCCTGCACTTGGATTAACGTGATAAACCCAACAACAAAACTAAAAGGCAAAGCAGCATGAAAAGAAAACCAAATATATTTGTCTAAACAGCAAGTGAATGCCACCAAATATCAATTCGAAATTCCCAACCTGAAGGCTAAAGAAAATCTGAATGTATACGTAAATGCGTAAGGCCTGTAAATAAAAGTCACTAGACTGATTTTGATTTTGACTTTGATTTCAAAATCGTCATCACAGATGATCAAGTGAGGGAATCGAAAATCAAAGCGTTTTAATTTACGGGAGCACAGAATAAAAATGCAGATTTAAATGTGTCATAATTAACAGAAGCGTCTATGTGGTGAAGAGCGACAGAACATCTGGACCTGGAGATCCACACATCTGTCAACACTTATTCACTCAATCTGGAAAACCTCTGAGAATTCCAAAAGACGTGTGAGAAAAAAAATGAATTAATTATGGTGACAAATGTACATAAAGGATGGAACTGTGATCAAAAAAAAAAAAAACTTGCATCTCAACTGAATTTCCTTCTTTCTCGTAGACTGAGGATCCATGTGATGGAAATGTTTCGGCGTCGAAGCCTCAATCTAGGGGAAGAAGAATATCCAGTAGATCCAGATACCGGACATGAGGATAATGACCATCGTCTTTTATTTCACTCTTGTAAAGCACATTGGATTAACTGTGGTAAAACCTGACTTGACTTGAGACTGTAGGGTCTTTATTTCCTAATGTGTGTCATTCGATGAATCTCCACATATTGCAACCATTTCAATCAGCATCTTCAAAACCCAAAACTAACTGACAATTTGTGGAAAATGCCAAAAAAAAAAAAAAGAAGGCAAGAAAAAGGAGGACAAACATTGGTCATCCAACGCACTGAAACTTTAGAACGTTCTCATCCCAGGAAAGGAACCCAAGCCCAAGGCAGATGTTTGCAGACAGTAGCGAGGAAGTGAAACATCTACAAGAAGAACAAGAAGACCACAGGCCGCATTCTCCAACCATGTCCGAGAGCATTCCACCAGTCTCAGGCCAGCTTCATTTGGTGAAGGCGGCCACCACGGCCCACAGCAGCTCGTTGGCGCTGGTCTTCACGCTTTCGCCCTCCGGCTCCAGGTCCAGCAGCTGTCGTACTCTCTTCATGGCCAGGTCGTACTGGTCATCCAGCAGCGGGGCGAAGGCGTTCTCCAGCACGTCGGAGGAGTGAGCCAGGAATATGAGGGCCAGCATACGCTTGTCCATCCGGTGAGGGTCGTTCACCCACTTGTCCAGCACGGCCTCCTGAACCTTCTTGATGAGGCGCTGCTTAATGTTATTATTGGTCAGCGGGTGGGTGGTCATGTCGAAGAGAAGAAAGTTCTGTTTCTCGGTGGTGAGGACGCCCTTCTCCACCAGGTTCTTGGCCAGGCGCTCGCGGACGTTCCGCAGCTGGTAGTGGAGCTTCAGGGGGTTCCACGTCTCACCTGAAAGACACAAGACAGACGGTTGGCAAACATCTTGAAAAATCTTAAAGAATGATGGGTTTAATTGGGATTATGGCGTGGCAGTCCGAAAACAAAAATACATTATTGTGAGTGAGAGTGAATGTGTGTCCTGCTCTATGATTGGTTGGCCATCAATCCAGGTTTTGTAGAGTTGCTGGAATGGGCTCCATCTCCACGTGACCCAGAAATGGAAAACGAATCAGAAAATGGACGGATATTGAGCACAAGAACTACAGTCTGGAATAGTGAAGATGATTGCGAACAAGCTGATTGTCCGGTTGAAGAAATTAAAGAAGAACTGGTTAAAAGAGAAGGCTCCTCTGTTATATGGAACTGGTTTGGTTTTAAATCTCTGACATCAACTAACCAACACCACAATGCTAGTTGAGAATTAAATTGCGCGTCCTGTTTGGATTCAATATTTATGATTTTATTTAAAGCATCTGAAAGATTTTTATCTTTTTTGGAGGCTTTGTCATAATTTAAATCAGTCAGGTGTTTCATCATGGCCGAGATGGTGCAGGTCTCTGTTGAAGGCAGTTGTTCAGAAGCTGGATCCAGGAGTAATGCATGAGCCGACACAGCGTTAGAGGTTTAACACGTGTTTATTTTATCGCTCAATGCATCACTCAATAATAGTCAGGAAATGCGGATCTTTTATACCCTAAATGACGTCAGATATCGCGTGAATATCAACAGGATGCGAGATTTGTAGGAGTACGGAAGCACGTGATATCTATTTAAAAACAAAGATAGACGTTGCCATGGTGACACGTAATCAGGTCTCCATTCGGCCTTCAGAGGTCTCAACATAGAGAGAATGAGAATAACATTATCAAACACTAATTATAAGTTTTTTATTTACGTAAGGATCAGAATATCTTGTATAAAAATCTTCAACGCACATACGCAGAGAAAAACAAGTCAAAACAACTTTTAGATAGTCGTACACGAATATCAAAAACAATTCAAGCGGCCTTCAATCACACAGACAAGCAGGCGTCTGGCTGTGCTGCGTTTACTTAAGATTAATATTATATTCAGTTATAGGATTTAAGTTATTATACATTAGATTTATGTTATTAAAAATCTAACAGCATCTCATGCAAATCATCTCACGGATTACATGAAGACACCTTTTTCATTTTTCATCGTATAATACTCTGTCATCATCATAAAAACGGCAGACGCTTCTCCAGGTTTTCCAAACGTCTCTCTTACTAAATAGTAGTAATCTCTTACTAAAGTTAGAAGGAAAAATTCGCTTATAATGTAATTGAGGTCTTCTAAAGCGCCCCTGATACCGGTTTAATATTAACATCGTCTAGACATTAGAAAATACAGAGATATGAATTTAAACTCATACTACTGTTGCTGATCTGGTCTCGGGCGCACATTTAAGTCTCGTAACCGAATAGTGTGAAAAGATTTTTGCGCTGGTGATGCGATTCGTTCCTAGTCTCATCACAGCAGCGCAGAAGCAGTGGAGAAGCCGAGATCTAACAAGATGAAAGCCGTTTCTAGCCTTCAGATCGGCTGTAATTCATGGCTCTCCGCTAATTCCGAGCAGATTTGGTTCACTCTCTTTAGACGAGGATGGCAGCTCCGTCTCGCCGATGCTTTCATCTTCGCCTCGGCTCCTTTGGCTCTCATTCCGAGACATTTCCAACCAAGTTTATAGCAGCACAGAAGGTTATACACCATAGCTGGTCTTATCGACAGCCATAACCTTCTTTATACGAGCGGGTGGACGACACATGCTAGCAAACGTTTTATTATTCTAATACATTTAAAACAGAACAGAAAATATGAAAACATCATAATCAGGCCTCAAGGAGTCTTTTCAAGAGGTCTTTTTCTGGCTGGAAATCACCTTGAACGTATGCTCCAAACATTTAATGAATAATAATGAATGTATGCAGCCAACGACAAGCAAAGTCAGAAGATGTGAAAACAAAAGCCCCTCACCACTGAGTAACTCTATCCAGCTCTGCACCGTCTCGGGCGGTTGAGTGTCTTTTATGTGTTTCAGAGCCTCGTCCAACAGCACGTCTCCAGTGGGAGCATCAGATTTGCATATAACCTAAGAAACAACCAGAAAGTTCATTAAGACACATTCAAACAATGTGAAAAGTCACTGTAGGGTCTCAAATTAAGCCTGCGAACCATTGAGAGGAATATAAATGACTTCAGTTGATCTGTACTCATCTTATATGTATTTTCCAGGGAAACATCTGGGCGCTGACAAACGGAGAGTAAACCGAGTGAAAAAGCGCCCTCTTGTGGATTAACCTGTCCTACACATCAAGTGAGCATCCAGTACTGTTTTTTTTCCCCAAAACAAATCTCTCAAATATAATACGTGGAACTCTCTTTAAAATTCTCTTTTGAAATTCTCTTTAAAATATGTGAACTCTCTTATTATACTAATCTTTAATATTAGTATAACCCTACACTTTAGTCTTTGACTTTAAATAAATTATGCAAAATGTAAAAAAAAAAAAAAAAAAAACTGTGAACACATTGGCAATAATAAAATGTCAATTTCATTTATGCATATAACATGTTTTTTTGGTTTTGTTTTATTTTGGATGACACTTAAACTAATAACTCAAGTCTTTAACTTAAACTAATTTTTTTTTTTTTTTTGTCCTTTTTTTAATACATTTATTTCACTTGTCAAAATCAAATAGATTGATTTTTTTTTTTTAATTGTCATTTTTGGTTCTCGATTTGGGATTTCTGTATGAGAGAAATGGGTCTATGGATCTACGAATAGGTGAACCTGCAGAAATCGACTCCTTCTGATCCCCAAGACACCAAAGTCGGAACCATAAAGGCTGGCTGAGGAGACCACGCTCACCTTACGGGCCAGAAGACTCTTCCTCCTCATGCCACACGTCTCCAGCTGCAGGCGTCCGCGCAGGGCCAGCTCGATCAGCATGCAGCCCCTCAGCCCAGACGAGATGCAGTCGTTCCAGAAGGAGGTGTAGCCCTTCCAAAACCAGATCACAACCACAGTTTACTCTCAAGATCTCAAACATATTGAGATGTCTAGAATGGACCTTTAAAACTATTAAGAACCTTATTGTGTGTAAAATATGAATTACTCAGAATGTTTTTTGTTACTGTTGAGTTTATTACAGCTTAAATGCATTTAATTCATTGTTTTATTAACATTGTCCTCTCTATGTTTCTATACGAGTGAAAATGGCATGTCATCATGATCTATGCATAGCTGACAAAAGGTACTCTTTATGTAAAATCTTTATGTAAAGGCCTTATGTAAAATCTATACAAGTAGAATTCTGAACTGCAACGTAGAACAAAAGTCAACGTTTAACGCTGAGATTCCAGGTGTCTCCAGGATTCTCACGCTATGAATGAATGCTTCAGTGTTGTGTTATCAGTCCAAGGGACCTTGAGCTGATGTGCTGTGCTGGGAAATGAGGTGGTATCCAAATAAGTAACTTGTGACTTCCTTTTATCTATCTTCAATAAAACTGAGCGCTTTCTGGAGAATGCCCATCCTTTCTTACAAATGATGACCAGAGCTCAGAGGGGATCTGAGTAAAAACTTAGATTGACTGTTCGAGCAACCTCTGGGGCATTCTTCAGAAATCTGAAAAACTTTGCATCTACAAACTCTGTGTTGAAGTCTTTTTATTCTATTAGAGAAGTTTCGGGGAAGGCTAAGGTCCATCAGTAGGCCGCACGCAATAGGGAAAGGGTTTCGGTAGACCCTAACAGTTACAATGACAATTAAGATCACAGCCTGTTATTTAATGCATCTAGTATTGTACTATTAGATCATCTTACTATTATTTATATACATTATTATATATATATATAAATATACATTTAGTTTTCGTTTTAAATAAAACATAGCCATTTAGTTTTGATAATATAATCATAATATTCTTCTTCTTCACGTATGTATTGAAACTAAGAAACAGTTTATAGAAAACAGTTATATATATATATATATTTACTGTACACAACCCACATAAAAAAATGATGAGTTTATGAGGGTAAAGAGACAATAATCAGAGTGAATACATGTCTTAAGATGAGCATTAAATGTATAGGATTGTCATTGAACAGAGGTTTTGCGGGAGATTATTCTTGAGGCTATAAGACCCATCATGGGATGGACAAGGGACAGAGGAGAGACAGCGTAAAGTTAGAAGCTGTAAAAATATTTCATATGGGTTCTGTATGGCTTTAATGTGAGGGTGAAGATTTAAAGCAAACGTTTTGGCCAGACGTTATGGGAAGCGAATGGAGATGCTTGTGATTGGAGGTAGTGGTCTCGACCTTCTCAACCATTGAATCAAATTCATGCGAAAAATACACTTGACACCGAAAATTATTAACATCCAATCAAATCCTTTC
This sequence comes from Paedocypris carbunculus, assembly GCA_028128575.1. Taxonomy (NCBI): domain Eukaryota; kingdom Metazoa; phylum Chordata; class Actinopteri; order Cypriniformes; genus Paedocypris; species Paedocypris carbunculus. The sequence continues at coordinate 216,172 of SOMO01000204.1, read as the reverse complement.
TCATTACGAAACTTTTACTTTAAAATGGATTAATATCCATTTTTAGGAGACAAAGGCCATCTCACAGACATGATGCCACTGAACAGAACAGCCAAGCAAAACCCAGAATCACTGCTCTAAGCTTGTAGCCCCAGTATTCAAATATTCACATTAGAAAGTCTTTCAGGATTCAAAATCAGTCAAGCGAGATCAAACAAATCCGTCAAACCAAAGTTTGAAGACGAACAAAACGCAGTGGTAAAGATTCAATTTTGCAGCTGAAATCCAGGCAAAATAAAAGCCCAAAATCTCTTAATAAATCTCTTAATAGTACAGTTTATAAATCTTATCAGTAGGAGTTTTCCATAATTTTTTTAATTAAATATTAAATAGGATTTTTGGTGATCTGTGTGTGCAGATTTTGTTCATATCTTACATGTACAGTAACATCAAAAGAAATATGACCATAACAAAAGATTTGATTTCTTTTAAAAAGCATGAAATCCGGGAGGGTCTGTAAGGCATAATAAATATCATTGTGTAAAAGTGTCGGATGAAACTCAAGCGCAACGAGCGTCTTGTTTGACGAGTCACGAGACAAAAGATCTGCCACCTTCGTAGTTCGTCTTTCACCGACTTGGAACACGTCACACAGGTTTGCAATGGTGACTTGCAATTTTTTTGTTTGCTGTATTGCTTTACCTCATTCCCAATCATTTAATTCCACAATATCAATGAAGAAATATAGCTGGAGGCAGTAATTACGGGCTTTGATCTTAAGTAATAATTCTACATATTGTGCCAAATATTTTAGCCTAGAGAAAGAGAAAGATCAACACAGTCTTTATGAGAATATACTAACATTATAAACGTTTCAGAACAAATTATGAATCATAAATGATCTTAAGTGGTCATATGAATCATAAATGGTAAATGATCTTGTGTTGTGGTGTAGAGATGGATCTCCCGGATACTAGCAAGGTCCGCTTTGTTTGCGTACAAGCACCATAGATTAGCAACAAGTTACTCGGAAACAGTTGTCATAGTATGTGGCACTACTACGAGTTAAATATGTACAGTAAACGAAATTCCTAGACTTTATTTTGTTAACCAGTTCTAGTTAATTTCACGAAGCTGTGTGAAGGAAGTGCATGTCTTGAGTTTATAAAGCATACATTTATATGGTATTATAATCCCAAATCAGACGTATGACATAGGAGTGGAGTTATTTATAGAATATGTTTATAAGAATGTGCCAGGTAGACTAACCACACCCTAATGTAATATTGATATTAAATTAATAACACGTCGCCTCAAATCCAGGTCATCATTGTTCAGTATTGCAAAGTTTTAGAGATACTTGGTTTACTAGAATTTATGCTCTGGCTGGTACATACACTGCATCAAATGTACAGCCGGATGATGACACAGTGGTCTTTTAGGTTTACTCTGGACGCAGAAACGAGAAGCGTGGACACTTTTGCGTCAGATACGTACATTCCAAAATCGCCTCAGAAATGTGCTCACATAGACCACATCAAACCAAACTGAGCAGCAGGTTATTTGTTACGTGGGCTGGAGACCTGTTCAACCAGTTGCAGGACTTGTGATATTTGTTATAGGACTAGCCATACAATAGTTATACTAGTTCTTCTCTTAATTTGGCCTTCAACTAGTCCTCAGAACTTTCTGTCAGATAAACGAAAAATTAATTCAAACTGATAAACGTCAATTTTCCAAGATGGTGGTTTGGATCCTACTTTCACTCCATGTCTTTCCATATTTTCCTTTTTTAATGGCTAAGAGAACAACCGAACAAAATGAAGAATTTCAGCTCTACCACAAAACGTGTATTACTCACGGTTTCAAATAAACAACATTATCCGTTGAGAAAATTGTATACTGTAAATATACAGTAGATTTAAATGAAAATCAGTTAGAATAATCAGCAGCTTTTTCCTTGAACGTCGGGATACATATTGTCTTGTTGTCTAGGAAGTCTATGTATTGTCTTGTTGTCAACGTATTTGTGACAAGTTTGGTCACATACTTTACTGCAAAAAAATGTGTACCGGCCAAAACGTTTTAGGAATGTAATAACTAGCTAACGATAAAACAGTCGTTTCGACCCAGATATTCAACTCAAAACATAGCGTAGTGACAACTAAAGTCTAAACGGAAAACCAACTGGGTTTCGACGCATATGGTTAATTAGCAACCGATTACATTAACTGGTTAATAGGCAAACCCGGCTACAAACTTATTCCGATAAAGCGAAACAACATCCACCTCGCGGTCTTTCAAGCCCAGCAGCAGCACTTCCTCCATCAGGGTGAGTCTGGTCTCTTTAGAGTCGCCGCTGTCATCGTCGTCCTGGTCGTCTCCTCGGCGGGGCTCGGTGTCCTCGTCGCCGGATCCGCGCTCTCTTTCGGCGGCCGCGGCGCTGCGCGAAGCCTCGGTGCGTCTTTGCACCAGGCCGGAGCTCCGCTGGGTCAAAGTACTCATCTCAATCCCCCACTCAGACAACCCGTGTCCGAGCACCGACAGCCTCAGTTAGTCCGATGCATAAATAGCTCTGGTTGGTGAACGCGAGAATCCGAGATAAAACCGGGGACTTGTTTCGGCGAAGGCCCCTCGTGACCGCGATGTGTGACGCGCAGCACCGCGTTTCCTTAGCCGAGGTTTAATATGGCGACCAGCCGTGACGAGAGCAGACGTGGATGTGGCATCTCAGGTCTCACGTCTTAAAATCACACTGAATAATTCCCACGCGGCGTTTAAAGTCGCTTTATTGGTAATGAGAAAAAAAGCACAACGTTTTCCAAGTGCAAAGACAAGCGTATTTAATATTGCGTTCACACAAAAAGTACAGTTTGGACGATTGTGAAGTTTGATATACCGCTTCTCAGAACTTATTGGGAAAACAAACAAACAAACTCACGAATATGTTTACAGCAACTTACAGTGACTTTACAGCTCGCGGACTTACAAATTACAGCTGATTGTTCAGTCGCAGTAGTGCAAAACAAAAGTGGTAGAAACAAAACTAGTCAAACTCATTAACTAGTTCAACGTGCTTTTACTTCAGTGCTTGAGGAAAAAAATACAGTAAATAACATTTTGAAAGTTTAGCTTATACACACACTTTGTTTTCCTTTTCTGGTTAGAATGGTGGTCTGTTGCCCTAAAACCAGTTTTGATACGAGCAGCTTAGGTGAAATAAAATAACCACCGGCATATCCTTGTACAGATAAGATCCGAACCCTGCACACACAAACAATACTGCACTGTGTTTCTAAGACACGTCAGAACTCTGGTACAGTATTGTTCTGTACTTCCTGTTTCTGCTCAATTTACAAAAATCAGGGACAATAAAGAAAACATACGGAAGTCGTCGTTAACACGCGGAACCCTGGAATAATGGAAGTTTGGATCGGATCACTCCATTAGTTGTAATACGCCGTAGCTGTGCCATCCTTTACCAGTAGATGGCTCCACACGCTTTATCATCTGATTCTATTTACAGTATTTACTTAACCTGAAGAAAACAATCACTTGAGCCAGACAGTATTTCTTCCGATATCACAGATTTTTAAATTTAGACTGAATTCAAGAAAGAAAAGCCTAAAAAAAACCCCAAAGCAATTAGTAACATGGAGAAAAAATTGCGACCTTGCAGTTGATGTTGTCTCATCTGTGTTCTATATTACCTAAAGTTAACAATAATGCTCTCTTTCTCTCTCACTAAATGTGTTGTGTGTGTGTACTTTTTTTTTTTTTTTTTTAGTTAGTTATTGTAGGAATACAATTAGTCCTAACTGAACAATCTAACTGGCTTCGTCCTCTTGGGTAGCAAGATTATCAGTGACCACAAGGCTTTGCATGAGACTGGTGGGAATGATGGGCTTGAAATATCGGCTGCTCCTGGGTGCAAAAGGGAACGAGGATGACAAGCGCGCAGAAGTGGCGAACGAGAGTGGCCTGTGCTGGAGTGCCGGAGCGGGATTCCTTTTAGCCATATATGTGGAGTCTCTTTGCTCTAGCACACACTTCAGATCCTGTACTTGACTCAGAAGATCCATGAGCTTGGTTGTAATAGCCATGGATCCTCCACCCAGAATGTTCACCTCCGGGATCCAGCGCAAATAGCGTTGCATCCACAGTCGGATGGAAGGGCCTTCCAGACAGGGCAGCAGCAGGCCGTGGTAGTCCAGCGGACGGCGTTGCCAGGACTCGTAGAACTCTCTGGAAGCCACCACGGGAGAATCCGGTGAGCCCATCCAGCGACTGATGCGCTTCACCCGAAGCATCTTTTTCAGGCTGTCCGTCTCGTCTTTAAAGAATCCTTTCCTGGGCGGTGTTTTAAAGGCACTGCTGGGTAAGGACAACTGTCTCTGATGCTGGAAGTTTAAAAGACAAATAAAATATCACCAAAAAGTTGATTTGTTTTACTAATTTCGTTCAACAAGTGAAACTCGTTGTGGATTACATTATATATCTACAAACAAGTAGATTATATTCGTTCATCATACGCAGCCTTCAAATATTCAAAATAGCTTATTTATTTTTACATCAAATAAAAAAATAAATAAAAAAAAAAATTTAATCTTTTTTTTTTTTGTTTTTTTTTTGTCATTGCTGCAATAATTCAGACAAAAGTGGCCAGACTGAGTATTGAGCACTGTATTAGCTCATATTTTCATGCTTGCGTTTTCAGTTGGACAAGATTAATAAAAATTCTTTAATTTCATTGACATTTCAAATTCTGAATTTGACTGTTATTAGTTTTTTGAGATAAAATCATCAAAATTAAATGAAATGAACTTTTGAAATATATATCTGCCTGTGTTTATAGAAAGAGAAAGACAGACAGACTGAAAGACCGATTGAAGGACAGAAAGACAGACAGGTGGAGAGACGAATCGATGGGCAGATAAGACAGATCCCTACATAAATTAACTATGGATACACTATACATTTAATCCTGGTGAAGAAATTCACAAGAATAATATAAAACATAAGTTTCTTGAATCCATTCAAGTTTTTTTGTGAAATAAAATATTGGATTCTAATTATAACAGACCAGTACCTGGATTTTCCATCATGATTGACTAACAAAAGATTGCACGTTTTTTAGTTATGAAATAGAAGGGAAAACCTGTTCTGCTTCCAATGTAAAACAAAAGGACTTTAGCGCCCGGAAAGAACAATTTTAGTTTCCTACTCTGGTTTAATTAAACAATTTTCCGTCTTTCCATTTCACGCGAAAAGCAAAATCCACAAGGAGAGTTACACACATGCAGGGCCGTTCTGTCCTCACCTTGGGCTTGTGAGTTCTCCGAGCAGTTTTCTCATGTTTCACCTTTTCGAAATACAGTGGGTTGAGAAAGAAGTTCTGAGCCTTGCTGTCGAACTGCACAGACCAGTCCCACACGGGCGGGCAGCTCAATGGGCCGCTTTGTGCGAGTGGTGATTCTGCCTGCCAACACATTCATTACGTCAGAGAGGTCTATAGACCAATGTCTACATTAGAAAAGTATGACGGTTTTCATTTAAAACACACACACACACACACACACACACACACACACACACACACACACACACACTTACTTTTTGGCGAAGATGAAGTCATATTTCATTACCAGTAGATGGCATTCCATCCATCCATTTTAGTTCCTTCCAACCAATCATCAATCCATCCATCCATCCACTTGCATTACATCGATCGTCCATTTGCATTCCTACCATCGACACTTGCATTTTTCGCACACATCCACTTCAATTCCTTCCATCCACTTGCATTTAATCCATCATCCATTTGCATTCTTTCCATCAACACTTTTGACATCTGAACATTCTGATCATTTTACCCCCACTTACAGTTTAATGTATTTCTATTGTATTCTGTTGTTTGTTGCATTGTATTGCATTTTATCGTAAATGTACTTTCATTTTAATATTTTTATTGTACTGTATTATTGTTCTTTTCTTACTTTTTTTACTCATTGATGTTGCACTACTCCCCCCCCATGTGAAAAATACAATTTGATTTAATTTGACTTGCATTTTTCCCACCCATCCATCCACTTGCATTATATCCATCATCCAAATGCATTCCTTCCATCAACACTTGCACTTTTTCCATCCATCCATCCTACTTGGATTCAGTCCTTCCTTTCAATCCTTCCACTTGCGTATAAAATAACAAATTTCAGATATACTGATCTCTATAATGCCCTTATTTAAACCCAGAGCTGTGATCTACATATGCACACGGCATTGAACGTATTTTCAAAACAACACTCATAACCCACAAGTCTCACCTTTGTGATGCTTTCTCTGTGATAAGCAGAGTTGAAGAGAAAGGTGCTGAAGACTGGTACGTGAAGACTGTCAGACAGCACCGTCAGAAACGTCTCTGTGAACTGGAAGGCCGGGCTGTGCTGTTGAACGAGCTGCCACACACACTCCAGGAACAACAGGAAGACTGGAGCGCCACACTGCACGTGTAAGAGGAAGAAAAGGAGGAGCTGAAAGACTCTTCTTGGAAAGGAGCAACTTACAATTAGTCAAGCAGTCTAAGATTCCACAGCTTCTTTCTGTGAGAAAACAGAGCCATTGGCGAACGGAAATCTAAATAAACTGGGGGAATTAGAAAAATATTGCATTCCATGTTGGAAAAAAAAAAAGAGCAAAAGCAAAACCCTATAAAACGAAATATTGCATTCCATGTTGACAAAATTATTATTAAATCCTACACTAACTAATCCTAAAACTGACTGTGGCGCCTTATAATCCAAATGAAATGAAAAGAAAAATATTTAAAATAATGTAAGCAAATGTTTATTAGCGGTTCATTTTGTACATAAATGTGTGGATGTGTATTTCATTGTGTATGTGATGGACACCATTGTGCACCTGTACAACGGCGATTGAAGCATTATATTCTATTGTATTCAAACGTTTAACGAAATACTTGTGAAGAAAAAGCTAATTACATCCTTGTCTCTTTGCTGCAGGTGATTGCAACGATCCAGGAAAGCGTGGCAACCAGCCACCCACTCCTTCTGCACCAGGCTCTGGAAACCCACAGAGGTTCTGAAATAAGGGTCTAGCATAATCTGGACCAGACTGGAGATCACACAGCACAGATCTGTTCCCTCCTCCTCTAAAATTATTTGAAAAAAAATTATAATAATTAAAATCACAGAATTAATATCAAGACTTCCAAAACTCTCCACTGTTCTGTAATGCATGGGTCAATAAGAAATATTTGGTTTTGATCTACCTGTTATGAGAACATTTGTGTTGTCCTTCTCGAGGCATTCAACCACATCCACTGCTTTCTGGAGACACTGTCTGTTCAGAACAAAAATATATAATGGAAAAGATCATGGGAACTTGTGAAAATAAAACAATCAATGACTTACCTGATAATATCCAGCCATCCTGAAGCTTCAACAGATGAGAACCATTTGATATCCGCTAGCCAGAAATCTGTTGAATTATCTTCAGAAGACAAGACCATCTTAAACAGATTTCTCTCAAAAACTCGTAACCGGCTGCAAAGAAAAGGAAAAGCACAAAACTCACCAACCAGAAAGAACTGCTTGAACTTGCTGTACGACTGCTGGATGTCTTGCAATGTAGGAAGCGACTCTGACAGCTCCTCCGTTTTCACAGAGTAAAGATAAGTGTGTGCGACCGCATTTATCATTCTGCAAGAGAAAATACAATCCAGGAAAACGTTATGCAAAACACAGCAGCAGGAAAGAGGATGCACAGGTCAAATTCTTCAACTTTGCATGGCCGATTGTGTTTTAACAAATACGGTTTTATTGATTCACGATGGTATCTACAGCATCACATGATAGATGACTGGATCACTGTTCTCTGCAGACTAGCGCCCTTGTAAATCCAGACAAAAGCACCATGATTTAAACTAGTAAATGGCCTTTTAATGCAGAGTTAGTTTGAAAATGTTTTGACGTACTGTTCCAACTGCTTTTGGGTATCTCCGTCTTCTTGTGTCACAGAAGGAAAAGAGGCTTTAAAGAGAGCACAACCACTGTGATGAGACCAACACCAGATCTGAAAGGGAAATGAAAAGAGAAATAAGAGACATGTACAAACCACCTCCACACAATATCACAGCCTTTACATCCGATATTGAAATGAATGTAATAAATGTGATGCACAGACACTGTTAGACTATTTAATATATCTTACTGGTAATCCTTTGCTTTGGTTGCTCGACAAATCCTCTAGAGCTGATGGAACAGCAAAGTACTTTGGTAGCCTAAAGTAAGAGCAGCGATAACTATGAATTCATTCTGCGATTGCTACAAAGCCAAACTTTACCTTTGAGAGAGTTCAAAGTTCTCATTTTCAACAACTAATTTGCATTTTGCTTTGGTGCGTTTCATTTCCTGAGTCCAGTCCTCTGGTGAGTCAAACATGAGGGTCTCGTGTTTCCTCTGCACCTCTGCAAAACATCCTGAGTAATAGAAAAACAACGCATTATTTCACTTTTCGGTTTTCTCATGACATGTTACACATCTTCCATACAGAACCATGTTGTTCATGTATTATTTTTTACATCATTTTTATATTTTCTTACATTTACATGTAATTCATAGTTTTAACTTCCTTATCAAATACAAACAGAAATCATTGTGGACGACACAAAAGCAATTCATTGTACAAGGAAACATGTTTTATAACAGTACACAAGATAAGACACACTTTGAAACTTGTTTTTGGCACAAAGCAAAAAAAAAAAAAAGAACTTTGTAGCTACATGAAACAAAATGTAAAAACATTGAACAATGTATCTGTATCACAGGCACATACATTTATGATATTCTATAGAATGTGAAAAAGAAAAATGTATATTGTATCTAGAATATATGTCTACTGAAGGTCTAAAAAGAGTTCTTCTCTGCATCAGCTAAATTCCAAATGCAAGACAAGTGTTGCATTTACAGGATGTCATACGGGTTTCATGCTCGGCATCCAGTATGTGTGACTTCATAAAGTTCTCAAGGTCGCTATATATAGCAGCCGCTACTTTGTTTTAGTATTTTAGCATCTAGTTTATTGGCTCAAGTGTTGTGTACTGTCCCATAAATAAAAGTGAAAATCATTCCCAGAAAACAAAAGCTGGGTGAGAAGTCATGAAAGGTTAATGAAGAACATTTTCACAGACTGAAATACCTGGGCTTGTTCTGCACTCGTAGGAAAAGGCAAACACACACTTGAAGGACTTCTCCTCCAAACAATGATGAGCAATACCTTGGAAGATCTACAGTTAAAAAATAATCAGTGAGTATATAAATGGTTTCAAATGAAACTCACACGCATCTGCTCTTATCTGTTGCATTTCTGTGACACGTACCCTTTTGCCATCTTCCTCTTTAGTGAAGGTTAAACAGAACTGAAAGACTCGGAGGTCTTTACAATGAATGATCATTTTTGATGGGTTTTTGTTCTTCACAAGGCCGCCTGTTATTAGCTTTTTCTTTTCATCATAAACTTTAAAACAAAAAAATTGAAATTCACAAAACATCTGTATAAGTTCTAAACAGTTAAAAAGTATTATAACAAAGAAAGCAACTATTACCTCCATAGATGTGATCCACACACATTAACGGAATGTCATTTTCCCCATAGAGTTTGTTCTTAAAGGTCTTGGCCTACAACAAAGATTATAAATGTATTGTATTTAAAAATAAGAAAATGATTTGGAAAAAAACAAATGCTTTCTCACTATTGCAATCACGTGTAAACCCACAGCATTTCCTGTTAAGTCTAAGAACACTAAAAGCGTCCTTAATCTCCAGTAGTCAACTGACACTGATAGCTGCAAAATGAGCTTTCAGAGGCAATATACACAGAATTGCAATAGAGTTAAGAACGCAATAGAGTTAAGGATCAAACCTAAATGGCAGCGGAAACTGTCCACCTAACCACACCAGATTTTCAGTACTACAGTTTGAAAATCTAATAGTCTGACCAATGTTCAAAAAAACAGCAAATGAGATAACACTTCCTTATGCAAAGTTAAAGACTTAGACTTAGTCAATACATCAGTGTCTCTGGTACACATATTTCACTTACTGAATTTACCTCAATTCCAATGAAACAACATTTAAAATTGGATTTTGTTTACATCAAATTCTTGACTTTGGACTATAGACTATTAGATAAGAAGGGAAATGCTAGCACTTTTTTAAGACTTGTCTTTATTTTTTAAGATTGTCTGTCCTACAACTAGAACGATTTACAAAGCCAACAACCCGTCTTGAGAGTAGACTATATTTAATGAAATTAAATATTCATTCAATATTGATTTAAGTAAATCATTCAACATGCTAGCCTTTGCTTAACAACAAATAAGTATAGCACATTATATGACTAAATATAAGATAATAGAAACAGCTAAAGTTCAAATTTCCAAAGTTTTTATTGTAAAAATTGGGCAACTGCGGTGAATATTGGAATACCAGTCCTGGAACTGTATGTTAAATATTTGCAATGTTTTAAAGCAACAGAATAAAGTCGGCATAATTTCTTATTTCATCTGTCAAATTATCAAGGTCTCTTAAAAATCCAAATTTATTGTTCAATAAACCATCTTTACAGTAAAGAAAGTGCAGATTGTCCAAACATTGAGATTCCAATGGAAAATTGTATCATCTTTTACATGTCCTTGTAAAACACCCTGTAATGCATATAAATCTTTACCTCATCCTGTAGCGCCTCATCACTAATGAAAGTGACACGGAAATTGGTGCAGAACAGTGTGCCAAAGACGCCGCGCTGAGAAAGATCATCTTGAGTGTATTTGAGGACGGGACTGGCACTGCAGAACACCACTTCCCCTGAGAAAGCAATGAAAAGCAGTCATCCAACAGTAATGAATTATTTCACCACATAAGAAGTAAAATAGTATTACAGTACAGAATCACGTACCTGGCAGCAAATCGGGGTGTTTCTCTTTTTTTGGTGGCTCCTTTTCTAGCTTTATTTCCTTAGGGAAACAAAAGTGGTGCAGACTGATAAAAGCAGACTAAACATCACATTCACAAGGCTCTTTAAAAATTAAATGTTATTTTTTTCTCCTTCCAAAAGTAAACATTATTTTAGATAAAATGTTTGAAACCTTAAATATTCGAGGTAAATGCTTGTACTGTATATTCATTCAGGTGAATTTAATTCATACATATATATGATTGTGTGAAAGAAAGGAAAGCAGTCCAGTATAACGTAAGGGTAAGTTGTGCTCTGCACGTGACCCCTACACACACACACACACACACACACACACACGCACACACACACACACACACACACAGAAAACAAAACAAAACAATCCCAGGGCACTGGTCAGCCTGAAACTGTGGTGCACAGGGACCAAATTGGGTTCAGTGTCTTGCTCAAGGACAGTTTAGTGGCAGAACCTACTGGATCAGGATTCGAACAGGTAACCTTTTGGTCGTAACTTTACACAAAGTGAGCAATTATTTGAATACCGTCAATAAATCATTACACATCAGGAGTGTGTCAAATACAGAGGTTGGGACAGAATCGTAAGAATTGAAAGAAAATTGAAACAATTGAAAAAAGTTCACTCCTTTTAAGAATATTGTTGTATGTTATCTAATTTTAAACAGCCAGTGTTTATCGCAGTTATGAGGGTCACAGAGTCGGATCATAAGTGGTGATTTCAGTAATCAAGTTTCTTTAAGAAGCTCCAAAGCAAATGTGATTTGCATCTGACCCTTGTAGATTTACAATACACAAAATAAACAAACCCTATTTATTTCACGTCGCGTTTGAGAACACAGTAAATGTTATTTACCTGCACTTTTCTGACGTAAATAAATCTCCCCCTCTATGACGGCGTCTCTGTCTGTCTGTCTGTCTCTCTCTCTCTTTTCAGCGTTTTAAAAACTAAATTCTAGTTCCTCAGAACTAATAGTTCATCAACAAAATCGGTTTCAAAAATGTGTAGTTTTCTAAACCCCGCCCAAAGCTAAAATGACAACAGTTGAAACGCTTTAATTAACTCCTGACAAGCCCAAGAACACAAAAGCTTCCATTTACCTCAGGCGTAACATAAGACACAAACGACGGCTTGTTGGATTTCGCTCCACCGCTGCCCAAGTTCAGCATGTTGACGGTTCCTGTGTGCCGTTTCCCGAGCAGTCAGGTGGAAATCCGGGAGAGCGCTGCACAACTTTCCTCTCCCACAAACTCTCCTCCTCCTCCTCCTCCTCTTCGTCCGCCCGTCCGTTCGCATGAACGACTGATGTGTGTGTGTGAAAAGACACAACCCATTCTGACAGCAAGCCGCGCCCTTTTTACGTCATTGGTTCTTCGTCAGTACGTTGCCCAGTTTCGGTGCACGTTCGTTGGATTAAGGGCCCGTCGATCTCAAACGTTTCCGGGTTTTCGACCAATAGGAAGTAACTTTCAGAATGTTACACGCCTTAGAAAATGAGGCCTTGCGAAAGCGCTGCGGCGGTAAGGAAATTGATTCACTAAAAAGTAAACTACAAGACAGTTCTATTAAATAATAATAAAATAATAATATGAGTATTTGTAGGGCGCTTTTCACAGTTTTAACCGTCTCAAAGCGCAGTTCTGACCCAATTACCTTTAGTTTATGGTCATTACCTACTCCTATTTACTAGAACTACATATAAAATCACTTAATAATAGCGCTTTATGACTAGCTGTTATACAAACAACTTTCACAGACTCAATGTGAGACAGTCATTTAGAAACGTCTTTATTATAAGCCTTGAAATGCAGTAGTATCACAACATTGACTGACAAGCATCAGAGTGTAAGACTATATTGATCTGCAGTATCAAACAGAATATTCAACTCTTTTCTTCACATCATGGTATATTTTCCAAATGAAAAAAAAAAGCACAGGCCAAATGCTCATTTAGAAATCCATAAAATAAACAGGTAAAAACATAAAACATAAAAAAATCCTGTGCTAAACATAAAATAAAATGCAATTGGGCTTTTAAGTTTAAAGACTGCAAAGATTAAATATAGTCTGAAGTGGTAATGTCTCAGAAATCTTGATGCTTTATGACCGAACACGTAGAAACACACCGAGGTTAACCATACAAGCACAAACGGAGAGACCAGGGTCATATAAAGCTCACGAAAACAAAAGTTAGAACCTCAAGAAATTTGAACGTTGAACCATAAATCTTTAGAACATAAACATTAAGCCCAGTAATGAAATTATCAGCTAAAAAAAATCCTTAAGACAATTACAATTTCCAGTTTAGAGGGGCAATGCAATAGTAACTGAATTTGACAAATGTTAAAGTAATATAAATATTTGGTATCTTCCTAGTTCTGAATTTAGTTTAGAACTTAAACAACTACAACACAAAAGGCATGAAGTAGCACAAAGCCTGTGTTCATTAACACAAGGAACACAAAAGAACCAAAATGGAGCTGGTTTTTAAATAATATTTGCAAGTGACCAAAAAAGTGTCTCAAAATTTAAGTGAACAGTCTTCAGAACAAAGTCACAATCATCAATATGTGATTAATGAATAAATCTCTCTGTAATTATATAGCTTTGACTTAAGGAATGTCTTTAGAAAACAAACAATCCAAACTTTCACTGTGAAAGTCATTCTCAAGATCAATTCAATTAGCAAGTGGAACTTTAGATGGACTCACTTCCACATACACATTAGCACCCAGCGTGAGGACTCTCAAAGGAAAGCCGACACGAGAGCGAGAGATTCTCCAAAGATGGAATAAAAATATTAGGCTTAACGTCTCTGGTTTATACACACTCTGAAGTTCTTTAAGGGAAATTGAGCAATACAGTGAAAATAAAGGATTAATCTAGCATTTCTTATCTGGCCATCAAGTACTAAGCTCTTGAAATATTTTTAGAACAAGTAACTGGCATGCACTGAGGTATTCAGAAACAACATGGTGTATTTCTGGAATGAACAGGATTTTAAATGGAGGCTGGGAGACCAGAAGAAGCACTTTATAACCCTTCATAATCCTTTTTGTCCTTCTTCCCTTCAGCCTCGAACCCATCAGTCCCGTCGCTGTTGTCACGACGTCTCTTGCGGTTGTTCCGCACATTGAAGCGCGAGTTAATCTGAGGCAGGGGGTCCATTCCCAGAACCTTGTAAATCTGACGGAATGCCAGCAGCCTTAAAGCAAACTGCAGAGAGAAAATAACGGATCAGTCAATAATTCCAAACCAAATAGATATGCAAATACTCCTCGTTAAACTCCCAGGGGTTGAAACCTGGTATTGTGGGTAATTATGAGCATCACCTGAGCACTTGATGTTATATCCTCTCGCTGCTGTTCATCTACAGTAACCAGTGTGTCTGTTAGAATCTTCTCACATGGATCGATCAGTCCTGGAGCACCTTCAAATTAAATCAAGCAAAAGTAGTTGAGCCACAACAAATACATTAAGGTGGGACACACACCCTGGATTGGGAGCGGGACACACACTCACACCNCACCTGAGCACTTGATGTTATATCCTCTCGCTGCTGTTCATCTACAGTAACCAGTGTGTCTGTTAGAATCTTCTCACATGGATCGATCAGTCCTGGAGCACCTTCAAATTAAATCAAGCAAAAGTAGTTGAGCCACAACAAATACATTAAGGTGGGACACACCCCCTGGATTGGGAGCGGGACACACACTCACACCCACAGGTCTTGTGTAAGTCAAATATGAAAAGAATTTAAACCAATTCTCATTCATATTCTGAAATTAAATATTGCAACACGACTCACATTGGTCAGAACAAAAGTACAGAAAAGAAATTCCATCACAACACAAAGCATGCATTTGAAATTTGAAATAAACCCAAACGTTAGCTCACCAGGAAGTAGAATTCCAGAGGAAATACATTCAAAGACTCGCCGCAGAGCATCTCCGGGGCTCATGGGTCCCGTGGCACTGTTGATGGCTTTTTCCACCAACAGCTCCATTGCCTTGAAAGCGGAAACAGGAAGGGCTTAGTTCTGCGTGTACGACACAGGATTCGCGCTCATTTACGAACAAGCCGAAACAAACGATCAGTGTTGACAATCTTCAACCGGCAGAAACTTTGGTGAACGGTCACTCACCCAGCTGGGAAAAGCGGACCACGTGGGAACTCGCTGACAAAGGTCACGCAGAATCCGAATGACAATCACGCAGGACTGGAGTCCGTTCGCTCTAGCCTTTAGCGCAGTGGAGTTAAGATTAGTCAACGCACAGAAGCAAAACACGTAACAGGAGTCAATCAACATGGCGGGGTTCAGGAGGCGCAACACTACTGTTAACAATGGAAGCTTTTAATCGGTTCGAAAACAGCCAATTGCATCTGATAAGCTGCCATTTCCAGCAGTATTTTACCTCACTATTAGTACAGGAGCTCAAAGTTTGCAAGATTCCCTGGGAATGGCTTCCCAGTAATCTCGTAAACCCAGAGCTCCGACTGTCAAATACTTCACAAACATATACTTTCAATTTACAGAAGTTCAGATTGCAAGACTATTTGCACAGGAACTGAAGACGTCAAGGAAATCTGCATTACTTTACTGTGTCACTGCCGTCTCGGCAAACACACAGGCAAACTAATCAGATATTCCTTTCCTCTCAATCCCGTTTCCCAAAGGGGAAGAAAAAAAAAACCAAATCAAATTGATTAAAAAAAGAAATCCAAAATAAACCACAAAAATCGCTCAACAAGGAAGCTCTTATCCATGACACTTTGTGCAAAAGTATTCTGCAGCCTTATGGAATTAACATTTCATGCCAAGTATCGAATATTAAGGAATAAATCACCTGTATTCAAGGATACTTTTAGACGTTTTGATCAAATATACAGAGCAAATACAAAAAGTATACAGTCGCCAAATTTAGCTGCATCCTTGTATGTTTTTTTTTTTTTTGTTTACCAGAGTGAACTTTGAAAAAATTCAAAGAAAATTGCTAAACAACTTAAATGATCAGAAACAAAAGTAATACATCTCATAAGGCTACAAGAGGAAAGTAAAATGATGTTCCGAACCTGGAACCACTTAGCGTGGCGTAGGGCAGCCAGAGCGTCAAGGCATTTTTGCCTGTCCAAGACGTCCGCTGGGTCTTTCACCATACTCGAGGTTACATCTAAAAATGGATCGAATTGTCAAATGGTGGAGAGGAACGGGTGTTTGACCAGGTCACAGAATCTGCCAAGAACACATTGCCACACATACCAGTCTGTTCCTGAACATTTCGGTTTGGAAAAACCTCGACTTTAAGATTTACTGAGACCCATATGAAGAATTCATCCAGACCTTTAAAAACACATTGGCTTTTCAGCTTAGTCTACAGTGCGATGCTGGGAAACCGGAAGCGGATGAACACAAAACTAAAAAAGACTGGCTGGTATTTAAAATAAAAATAAAATAATGCAAGATTATTTTCCTTTTACTTAAAAACAAAATAATTTTAGTACTCTGTATATGCTGGAGTATGACTTTATAAAGATTAGGCAAAACGTATTACATTTCCTTGTAAAAATGAAAAGTTCTCTGAAATATAAAAATTAAGGAAGAAATAAATCATTTTTACTTAACGATTGTAAAACATAATTACTTTTATAATGTTTAAAAGCTTTGAAACAGTTAAAAAGCTTGTTAAAAACAATTAAGTATTTAAAAAGAACATGGTAATTGGCAAACCAAACAGAAAAAAAATGTTTCAGGTAAAAAAAAAAAAAAAGCGACTTAATGCACTGAAATGGAATTGTCTGCAAGTGAAGAATAAGACATACGAGCTCTGTGGCGTACTGGCTATAGGAGCACGGTGATGGTAGGTGTGGCAAAGTGTTTAAAGGTATTTAAGGATGGGAACCGTGGTCAAAAATCCTTCCGGAGCTGGTAGACGTAGCCTCTGATGGTTGAAAATTTGCTGTAAAATGCAAGGAGGTTTTGGGCTGGACTTGAAAAGCTTTGTATACATGACGGCAGCAATGCGTGCTGGCAAGAAAAAAAAGTCAAGCTCTCAGCGAGAGGATTAGAACATCACTGCATGCATTCCCGCTTGGAGAACCCTCAAATCTCAATGTAAATATATACACAAGTCTGTAAAAACCCACGTCCAACCAAAGATTCCTCTATCAAAGCCTTCCTCCCAAAAGCTTACTGATACTCCCCTTAAGAGCAAAAGAAAATGTTGACAAAGCCAAAGGGTTCAATTTTAAAGTCTTCTTATGAACTATATGTCTCCATGGAAATGGGGTACAAATGACTAGAACTTTGGAAAATACATCTTTCCCCCCCCCTTTCACGATCATGTATCATTTCATCTACTCTTGCTTGATTTTTGCTAGTTTTGCAGCATCACTTCCTGTGGAAGAATGGTTTGCTTCTCTCAGGGGAGCACTTTCATTTTGGAACAGGGGACCTCAGAATGGTGAATCTTTTCACCGCCGGACGAAAACAAGATTTGTTTCCTGTGGGGACATAGCTATTCAAATACATAGCATAGATATTCAAAACATCTACAGCTAAGACTTTTCCTCTAATTGAGGTAAAAATAAATAAATAAATAAAAACGATTTTTTTTTTTGCACAAAATAATACCCCCTGGTAAAGGATAAAGTTTCACAAAGCTGTCAAATAGAATCCCCTTTGACACAGGAAACAAAAATCTATCTTACCCAAGACTAACTAGAGACTTGCACAATGCAAAACACTTATCATGCTTGTTTGGGAAGAGCTTGGAGAACAACTGGAGAAGTGTTACAGAGAGAAAACCCCAAGCGCCATCCTGCTGGCCTCTGTGACCACTGCTTAAAACCTGGTAGTGTTGAACTTGGCTGGAAATCAGCTTAAACTAGCTTCACTCGTGTTCTGTCACTGGAATGATTTTCTCGAACAGTAATAAGGAGGTAATTTACCTCCACTCGCAAGCCACTTCATATTAAAGACCAAGATCAAGCAAGTACCAGGTGCAAATTACACTTTCCATCTCATTTTCTGAAACGGAACGCTTTGGAATGTTTAAAAAAAATTACGACCTTAGCATTAAGATCCAGTACATCTCCACAGGGCCAGCAGATGGGCTTAGAAGGCATCATTATCAGCATGAAATATTATTCTGACAGGTAGTCGGTTAATTCGAGTAACATCTTTTCCAACCTCCATCCCTGGCGTTTTCTTCTCGGATGACTGGAGAGGTCAGCGTGATGGTCACCTGCATCTTGGGCTCAGCGCAGGAAGTCAGGATGATTGCTGACTCTTGGACCGAGCCTTTCACCTCGTATTTCTCAGGAGTTACAATCTGAAAACACAACAGTTAGAAAAGCAAACAGTGCTCCAGACATTCCAGTAGCTTGGAGCGGAATCGGTGCTGCTACCGTGAGCTGTTTGGGAAGATGTTCCACGATTCGTGTGAGCAGGCTCTTGGTGGGCTTCTCGGAACAAAGGAGGACCAAGTTGACGTTGGTGTCTCCTCGAAGAAGTAGCCCCTTAGCTAGAACACCAACCCGCATAACTCCTTTTAGGACCCTGGAAAATAAAAGATCGCATTTAATACGGTATTTATAATTTAATTGGTCTACTGCTAATGTATAGGAGTCGTTCAATTCATTACTGTTATAATTTTGACAATACTTTTGCTTTGAATAAAGTAAAGTAAATAAAGTAATATTAGTTCAATATAAGCATTTAATATAATACTTTATATAAATATTAAAAAGATCAATAACGAAATGAAAGTAATTCAAATAAAAAGATTGCATACATTTTAAATGTATGAATTATTATGCGTTTATGAAAGTTATAAATACAGTATTAAAAGAATCTTGTTCAATTATTGGCATCAATTGATTAGTTTTAAACAAGCATTTTTTCTGCCTTTTAGTTAAATACCCAATGATTTACGAAGTAGTTTACGCATCACAATCACTTGATGGTTGCAGCTACCTGTCTTTGGGAGGGTCTTTCTTTTCCTTGTCTTCTTCTTTGACTTTAGGGACATCTTGGTCAGTGATGATGTCAGAGACAAGCTTCAGTGCTCGCTCTGTGATTGAAACGATCTTCTGGATGGCTTGAAGCTCATCTTCAGATGGGTAAATGGCCGCATGCTTGGTCATTACGTAACGGTCGTCTGAAGAATCAGGCCGACGAAAAGGCTAGAAAAAAAAACAAATTTGACTTTACAAAATGTAGACGCAAGACATGTCACTTCCTCACTGGTACCAGCACTCACCATTGGTCCTTGTGGCTGTGGAATGGGCATCCCAGGCCTAACTCCAAGGAGACCAGGAGGTCCAGGTGGACCCTGTGGATAACCCCCATCTGGCATTCTGCGCCGGTCTTCCCAGTGGTGCTGCTCCTCTTCCATACGCCGCCAATACATGTCTTCCTCATAACGCCTAAAAAATGGATTTTTAGAACTCCCAGTCGGACAACAACAAAAGTCTTGAGGAAAAACAGCGCACCTCATTTCCATTCTCCAGCGCTCTTCTTCCTCACGCCGTCTCCAGTATTCTTCCTTTTGCATTTGTTTCCTCATCTTTTCCTCTTGGATCTTTCTGGCTCTGATGCTTGGTTTGACTTCGACCTGGAGATCTGGGTTGACTTTTTTCTAGTGGTCATAATTGTAACATGAGATTTGGAGATTCTGAACAAAAGACAAGATGAATCTTCTACCGACCTTATACTGCAGTCTGTGCCTCCTTCCCTTTAAATGCATTTCCTTTGCATTGGGGTCATTGAAGCTGCATTCGCAGAGTTTACAGTGGAAGCGAATAACCTTTCCTTCATCGTTTCTCACCTGAAAAAGACCATTTGGATTTGTTTAAAGGGCCACATTTGATTTTCACGTCTCCTCGCAGAGTTTCCAGTACCTCTTCTACATAGTCATGTCCGACAGGCTGCACGTCACTCTGCAGCGCTGCCAGCGGGGACAGAGGGTCCAGGATCTCATTTTTTGAGTCCATTGATGCTGACATGGTGGACAGTGGAGCTTTTGACGTCTCATTCCTGGATTCATCGCTTTTAGAAGCAGTTGTCTGTAACTTGTTTCCACCTGGGGACATTATATCCACATTTTATGATTCAGGATTTTCATTTGAACACCACACACATTTTATTAAAATAAATGTAACAAACACACCATCATACTGTTAGTTTTTAAAGCATTGCCTACCAACAAAATTGATCTTGGGGGTGTTGACCTTCTTGATAGCGCTGCTGTTGACCGGCACACTGGTGGTCAGTGGGCTCTTGCCCTGCGTGGCTAAAGATGCCATGCTGTTTAATACGCCGCCAGATTTCAGGTAGGAGGAAGAAACAGAAGACGAGGCAAGCAGGTTAGATGATGTGCTGCCTGTGGAGCTGGATGAGCTGGTAATTTTAGCAGAAGCTGCTGTGTTGGATGAAGAGGCTTGAGAGATGACACTGGGCTCGGTGGAAGGGATCGGCTTTCCAAGTTTGGTATGCAGTTTCACAACCTAGATGGATTACAGTGAATTAGCGTGTGAAGACAAGAAACAGTTGATGAGTCCACTTTAAGAAGCAAATAGTGTTAAAATTATTAAAAAAAAAAAAACATTTTCAAAT
>SOMO01000204.1:156257-171029 GCA_028128575.1 Paedocypris carbunculus | reverse complement strand
CCTAATTCTTTGCAACTACAAAATGCCCAATTTTGACAGGAACTGAAGACAAAATGCTGTTTTTCAAGCCAAAACAATGTGTTGTCTTGACTGCATTAGACAGGTTTGTTTGTTTGTTACGATGCTTCACTTCTTTTATCTTTAAGGACGTGTGATGCTCTGTTTCTGATTGTGTAGAAGCCGAATGACTCCCAGGCCTGAGTGTCTGGCACCTGTACGCATTTAAAATGGAATTCAAGGTTGGCATAGTTTCGTTTCAGGGCAAGAAGTCGTGCTTATTTCTGTCAGTCAACGAAAGTCTAGCATTCCTTTCGATTGAAAGGTCATTTTGACACTTCTTGGCTTTATCCACTGAAGTGAGCAAGCAGAAAATATAAGATCGTTAAAATATATGGGAAAATGTTAAAAGCTCTGTCTCAATACTTTTTATTAAGGGTGCAAATCAAACGAAATAAAAGGAGAAAACGCTGCAGAACGCCTAAAACTTAAGATTAAAGCACTGTCAAATGGAAAATGTGAAACGTGAACTGACATATTTGGCCTAAAGGGAGTCGTGTGCCAGTTACCGGGCGGATAATTTTTGGAGCCAATAGGCAAGCTCTCAGATATCAGGCTGGGTGACTGAACCTTCTTTTACTGCACTCTTACGGTTCTTTGGATGTAAGGGGATTTGACTTTTGCGTGCAGACGGAGATGAAGAGCCATAAAAATCTGAGCCACACATCCCTGTGAAAACAAGATGCTATTGCTGCTACAAATACACCTGCTGTTTTTTTTCTGGAATTGGCTTTGATGCGTCGAGAATGGAAACATTTAGCGAGGCACGGACTGGTTTTGCAATGAGGTGTGTCATATCAGCCAGTCACACTATTTTCAAGTCACTTCAAGTTATATCATGACACTCAAAATCTGTTATTATTGCCTTAAATCAGGGTGGATTAAGTAATAAATCCTAATCCATAAGAATTTAAAAAGGTTAAAAATAAAATGAAGATGGATTAAGTTTACGTCCAACTTTAATGTACCGGTATTTGTATGGATTAATAGGGACCTTAGGTAGTCTTTAATCAGGATTCAGTCTCTCCTCCATGTCAGATGGAGACTGGTATTCTGTCAGTCCCCAAATTCGTTTTGGCTTAGGTGTTCTGCTTTTGTGTCGTGTATTTTGTGTTGTCTCAAACATTCCTAATATGCAAATTCACAAGTAATGGACAGTTTTACCCGTGTTTGCCTCATTTGACTATTTATTGGTTCATTTCTCACCTATGTTTTCATTCAGCTTCTTCTTAATGGGGTTGTACTGTCCAAAGTTGGCAGTTAAAGTTCATTTTCTTTAGTTTGATCTTAGACCATCGTGTCAGTTTATTTTTTTTCATTCTGGGTCTGGGAAACGTCATCTTTAGGTTCCTCTTTGTTTAGTTGAGTTTTTAATTAGGTTGTATTTAGGAAACTAAAATCTTTCTCTTGGCATTAAAGTATATTCCTGACTATTAATTGATAATGAATTCTAAATGGGCTTTTTATACCATCCACCCATCCACTCATCCATTTTCTATCACTTAATCTATGTCTGAGTTATACAATACCGATCCAAAACACAGAAACGACTCTATTTCGATTGATTGGGATTAGGAAAAAAAATCCTCAACAACGTCATTCTCAATCTTTAAAAAACTCTTTGTAGGCCAATTGCTTTTCATCCTGGACAAGTCCTTCAGTGGCTCACGCAAAACTGCAGAATGAGACGAATCAATCAGGCAGTCGATTTAATGGACCAAAGCACCAAATATCTCCAGAATATTGTTCCGAGGCAGCTTCACATTCTTTCCCAGGTGGAGTAAAGGAACATATGGTTCTGCTTTTCTTGAAAAGAACTAGTAAATGTTGTGTGCAAATCTTTTTACAGCTCTGGCCTGCTCTAAGATAGCACCAATTCTTCCCAGTGATCAGCTGAGATCAGAGAGTCAGCAGATCATCAGTTCATTTGCAGAATGGATGATTAAAGGTATCAAGATTACGCACAGACCTCTGAGGAACCACTAGACTGGGTTTGGAAGGTACGACTGGTATGCGAGTGCTGGAATAGTGTGCGATAAAGGCCAATCTCAGTCGTGACCAAACCCAGGCTCGTGGAATTACAACCACATTGAAAGCATCTTTGAATGGCCTCTGGTGAATCCAGCTCAAATGCTGAAAATGACAAGCTGTCCTGACAGCAACTCACTTCTGAACATTCCCAGTTGTCTTGTATTTGGAATCTTTCGGGCATCTCACGGAACAGCACCTCCTTTTTCCACAATAGTATTGGGAAAACTCGTGTGATAGTTGTGCATAACAACAGCTGCACAAAGTCTCACGGATGCTAATGTGATTTGAAATGCAGACCACTTCTCGGCCACAACCATCTTGTATCTGTCCATGTCTGAGACCATGAAACCAAGAGACAAAAACATGAAAGAAATGATTCACACAATATTTGAATCCAGTCAAACATGAAATTGCTTTCAGTTCTGTTGAAAGCGTTTTTATATTGATGGGAATAAAATTGTTCTATGAATTCGTTTATTAGGTTAATTTGTTTATTAAGTTACTTGTGATTGGTTGCTGCCTCCGGGTTGCTATGGTAATTGCTATCAAATTCAGCCAACCAAGCAAGACACACAAACACACTCATTCACACTCTCAGTCACACTATTTTAAAACTAAACTAAATTTAGTAATAAACTAAATGTAATTTAAATTAAATAAAAAAAATATACAATTAAATGTAATTAAATTAAAGGGTTTAAGTAAATTAAAGAAAGACTTGTTTTTATTTAAACAACAATTTAACTGCATCTAAACCATTTTTAAACTGTTTCATTGGTTTCTGAGTTACGGTGATCTGGAGAACATCCCAGCCTATCTAGACAGACACGATTGGGACAAGTGATCCATTTACATTGAAATCCATCAAACACTAATTTAAGCTATGAAAGGTGGTAATGGGTCTCAAAGTCGGTTACTTCTTACATGACTATGCTGCAAAAATCTTTTCAGCACAAGTTGCTTATATTTTCTGCATTGGTGGGCAACACGAAGACCAATTAAAACATTCTAGAGCTTGTTATTAGAATTAATAAACATTATACCACCATATCATAAGATATTGTTACATGTAATAGCACATGTGATAGAGGTGGCTTAGTGGTGCAGTGGGCAGGATCGGTTTAAGATTATTACAGAGAAAAAGACCCATTCGAGTCTCAAGTTTGAGGTCCAGTCAAAGTTCTTCTGTGTTTGCATGTTCTACCCCTGCTTGCGTGGATTTCCTCTGGTTCTCCGATTTTTTCTCACGGTCCAATAACATGCATTTAGGAAAATTTGAGTTTGGAAAATTGGCCATCAGTGTGAGCGAGAGAGTGCATGTGTGTGTGTCGGTGTCCTGCTCTGTGATTGGCTGGCCAACGGATCAACCTGCTGGTTACATTTAGCTTTTCTTTTTCAAGTATAGACACAAGACATATGTATTTACATGGGATGATATTTTACGCGACTATGTCATGAAACTTCTCTCTGTTGTTGCCCGATCTTTCCTGTGTGGACAGTGATAGTTGTTTACCCAGAAGTCCCTGTTTACAAATGTTATGATTTCTCTTGCTGGGGGGTCCCACATCAAACAAGACGTTTTAGGCAACTGTCCACATTTTCTGCAGAGATTTGGATGAAATGAAGCTTGACGTGCTGAACTTATTACAGGAATAGACTTCCTTCTCTGTGCCAGGCATGTTTAAAACAACCTGTTTCAGAAAAGCGCGCACACACACACACAGGCGCACACACACTTTGGTGATGTGGTGTTACCCCACTAACATACATCAAAACAATAAAACAATATAACAATGAACAACATGCTGATCTAAATAACAATTTTAATATTTTTACCCACATCCTTTCCACTAACATTATACAAAAAATATTTGAATTATTCGTTTATGTGAATCATACATATGTGAAACACACACACACACACACACACACACACACACACACACACACACACAGTAATGAAGATTTCATTTGAGAATGATGTTAGCAGCACATTGGTTATGTATTAATTGTTAATTGAGTTGATTAGTTCCCAGTGTTTAGTGTAATAAATAACATTTTCTAAATGCTAAGTTTTCTAAGTTTTCACATGATAATGCAACAAACAAAAGCAATGAAAAATGCTATAAGGAGAGTAAATGATTTAAATAAAAAATCCAGTAATTCATAATTAATATCCAATTCATCCAATACATCCAATTACATTCAATTAAATCCAATATCCAATGTCGCTCCATTGGTGCCTAGTGTTTGCAACACCAAATTATTAGTTCGTTTTGCAGAAAAAGCACGAAGATCGCAAAAACGCACTTTAAGTCACTTCAGAGTCTGACAAAAGCAACAAGTAGGTTCCATTAGACCATGAATGTATTAATTATTGTTGAGAAATTCATAATTTCAGAAATCTCTTCCGTTAAGTGAATTCCAAACCGGTAGACAAGAGAAAACACAAATCCCAATTCCAAACTGTATGATCGAGCGGTAAAGCAGCAGGTTATTCATCTACGAGGGCTTCGTGTCACGAAACGATGGGCTGGGATTGCGTTTCCTTTAGCTATGAATATTAATAAAGGGAGACACGGAAAGCGGAGATGTGAAGTCATGGAAACCTTCATGGTCCCCAAGTCAACACAACGCAACGTGAAGCAGAGACGTCGTGAGAAGATGTCAGGTGAACCTTCCAGAACTTCAGAACCACGGCCTGGCAATAAAACAGGGAGGATCAGACACATTCTTACAGTCTGACTACTTTTCATCCCATAATGCCGTTTTAAAGTCAGATGGTATTTGCTTTAGATGTCAACGCTTGGTCTTCCCCTCAGGCTTCACTTCTAAGCATTTTAGAGGAGAAAGTCTGCACCACTCAATGAACTTCTCAGATGATCTGAAGCAAATGGACTCTGACAACGGAGTTGCGTTACACGTAAGATGTCTGGTGGTGTCGCGTGCTGGTTGTGAATAATTAGGATCATATTTTGAGAAGAACATTTCAAAGCTTCAAAACAACCCAAGCCAAGTATCGAGACACGAAATGCATGACTCTCCATGGACCGTTTGTGCATAAATCCAATTCTACTGCCATGAATAAAGTTCCCACGTTTCCTTCTGCCTGTCTGAAGCGGTTTTTTTTCGTGCGTAAGAGAGTAAGACGTCTGAATTCTAGCGTTTTACTAATGAAAACATATCAGTGCAGCGGTTTCATAACTTGTGTCATATACATTAGGCGCAACTTGGTTTATTCTTTTACTTGTGAACGTGAAAAGCATTGATAAATTTGAGGCCTGGCTTCTGTTCTAACTCCTACATCAAATGAGTGGGAAGCTTTTGTTTTCTCGTGGTTGTACCAGTGGTATCTTGTGTCAGCAACTATAGTTTTTGGTTCGATTTCTAGAGTGAAAATTATTGTTTCAAATTTTTTTTGTATTCCAAGTCACAGTATGACTCACTTTCGATAAGAGACTGCTCAGTCTAAATATGTAAATGTAGTATTGATGATGTCAGTATCAATAAATTATGTAAATACACCCTTATAAATTCATCTAAAAAATTTGCTTTTATGATTGTTTTTAACGTAAGCTTTAAACAATTCAGTGTTCAAGCTGATTTGAAGAAGTCATCAATTGCTGAAGTTGCTTGAAAGTCATCGATTACATCTTCCTTCTGCATTAAAACTACTGTGGTCTCACCGGTTAGAAGCAAACTACAATCAGAATTTTTAGTGGCCGTTGTGGTCCAGCGGTAGAGTTGAACCTGCCACGCCACAAGGTCCAACATTTCAGAAATTTGACAAATACTGTAACAATGAAGAACAAAAATACATCAGTGGTGAGATCAGTTGCCCAGCAACAGCTCTATGATTAGTTCAGGGTCTATTACGCTCATGCCTGATGACAATATGTTTCAGGTTCTTCTATAAACCTACATAGATGAACACTTTTTGTGTCCTGGAACTTATTGGGATTTGCATTTCTTTTATCGAATTTACAGACCTCTGTTCTAGGGAGCTACTCTTAATGAAAGTGCGGCATTTCTACTTACGTACATTACTTTCATTTATGCTTGTTGGATGCTTTTATCTTACAGAATGAGCACATCCAACTGGTCCCAACCTACTGGGTTCAGACCTGCAACCTTTTGATCAAGTCAAACTAACGGTCAAATTATTTAATTACATACATCAATTAATCAATCAACCAATCAATCAATCATCCCAATTCATTTTGAAACGTTTCCTAGGTAAAGTGAGAAAACACCCTGCTGAAATATCGGCGCAGTTTATGAGTGACAAATTTAAGCGCAGACTAATTGAGAGATTATCTAAATTTTTACACAATTGTAAAAATTGAACTTTCAAAAGAATCTATTTTATCTGCCCGAGGTGTTGTAAGGTGGCCTGGGATCGGCAGCGCCCCCTAGCATGAGGCAGAAGAACTGTGTGCATCACATAAGTGCCTCTTGGAACAACAATTGCTCAAGTATGAACATTTTGTTTAAAAATTATGTTTTACATTTAAGAATGTTTCTTTAAAAGATAAGTCGTTGAATAAATATCATTAAATGTTTTTTCTTTACATGTTAACAGATGAGGACTGGCCAAATTAGCACACGGGTATAGCACGGAAATCAGTTAATTATGTTCAGCATTTGTTGCCATGGAAATAGCCGACTACATTTTTTATTTTAGTTTTTAATTATAAGGACTACACAAATTACCTGGATAAATATATATAAAAATAAACCCAGTTTCTGTTACAGCTCTTGACTTTTTCTATACATTTTGTTTCCATAAATTGATTTCTATCAGTTTATTTCTTAGCAGTCCTGTGTCAAAAACATTTCAGGTTGGTGAAAAACGTCTGGGTTTAATACTGTAGGGAATTCCTCCACTGGAACATCAACAGTGCAGCTCACAGTCGCAGGAAAGCAAAATTGATCCGAGCCGCAGAAGACTGATGAAAAAGGAAACCCCGCATCAAGGAGGAAGGAAGACTCAAATGTGTATGAATTTCCAGCAGGGTCTCTGTGACAAATAATCCCAGCTGATAAGGAAACTCTGACGTCTCCTGGAGGACATATTAAGGGCACAGAGGTCATCAGTGGTCTGAGACCGCCGCACTCAGTGTTGATACAGAGGCTGTTTCAGAGAGGGGCATTGTTTGGAACAACACAGATGCTAATCTGACCACTGAGTAAATGTAATGAAAGCGTCCCTCACAACATCCCGCCTGGATAATAATATTTATCCAACATCACATGCGATTGTGCAATAAGGGAAAGAACTCGGCTGAAGCTTCAGATAAAATGTTACATAAAGGTTCGTTTCTCAAACAGCTTTTCACTTTTATACTGCCGAGTTTCGGGCACTTGGTATATAATTCTACAAAAATGTATGTCACTCATTCAGTTCCTGTAAACACCTGCCTAAATTCAAATTCTTTAAACAGTCTAGCAACTTTTCTTCAAATGCTTCTCTGATTTCACAAGTAGTGGGTATATTTAATGAACAGACAATATTATGAGATACAGACAACTTAGAAAATNGAGCCAAGTTCGTGCAGTTAGTCGCATTCGTAGATCGCCAAGCTAAACTGATGTGTGACCCGTTGTTTGGTGATTTAGACACCCTGAAAGGTGATGTGAAAAGGTTGACTCAAGGGACAAAATTGAAAGAAAGAAAAAGTAGTAGCTTCGTGACAGAAGTCAAGCAAACTGGTGAAGTTGAGAAAGGATCAGCTGAATTGGAAAAGCGTAACGTANTCAAGGGACAAAATTGAAAGAAAGAAAAAGTAGTAGCTTCGTGACAGAAGTCAAGCAAACTGGTGAAGTTGAGAAAGGATCAGCTGAATTGGAAAAGCGTAACGTAATTACCGGTGGTAGCCATATGTGTGCGTTTTGTGAGAAAGGTCATACTTTAGAGCAATGTTTTCGCTTCAATGCTAAATCGTATAAAGACAAGCTTGATTTTCTAAGGAAAAACGGATTTTGTTTTGGATGTCTGGTGANGGGAAGTTGAGAAAGGATCAGCTGAATTGGAAAAGCTTAACGTAAATACCGGTGGTAGCCATATGTGTGCATTTTGTGAGAAAGGTCATACTTTAGAGCAATGTTTTCGCTTCAATGCTAAATCGTATAAAGACAAGCTTGATTTTCTAAGGAAAAACGGATTTTGTTTTGGATGTCTGGTGAGAGGGCATCTTAGCAATAAATGCGTTAAAAGACAAACTTGTCGGTTTTGTTCAAAAAGCCACCCTAGCATGTTGCATATTTGGCCACAAAATAAAGATGGACGAAGGGTGGCGACGGCCAGTCAGACCGGGTTATCNGACAAACTTGTCGGTTTTGTTCAAAAAGCCACCCTAGCATGTTGCATATTTGGCCACAAAATAAAGATGGACGAAGGGTGGCGACGGCCAGTCAGACCGGGTTATCACCAGAACCTGTTAACATCAGTGGTGAAACTAGCGCTTGTACTGGGGCCGGAGACAATAGCGTTCTTGCAATACTTCCTGTAGTGGTGAAGTCTAAAAAGAGCAACAAGACAATACAAACCTATGCATTTATGGACCCAGGCAGCTCCGCCACATTTTGCACAGAAGCATTAGCTCGTCGTTTAAATATTCAGGGTCAAAAGAAAGATATGTGGTTGAGTACCCTAAATTTACGCGAGAGAGTAGAGAGCTATATGCTAACTGATCTGGAAGTAAGTGGCTTACAAGAAGATAACTTTGTGCCACTTCCTAAAGTATTTACACAAAAAAGCATTCCTGTGTCAGTAGAGAATGTCCCTCAGCAAGCTGATATCGACAAGTGGCCCTATCTTGCTGAAGTGCAGCTACCTCATATTGATGGAAATGTAGAACNACCCTAAATTTACGCGAGAGAGTAGAGAGCTATATGCTAACTGATCTGGAAGTAAGTGGCTTACAAGAAGATAACTTTGTGCCACTTCCTAAAGTATTCACACAAAAAAGCATTCCTGTGTCAGTAGAGAATGTCCCTCAGCAAGCTGATATCGACAAGTGGCCCTATCTTGCTGAAGTGCAGCTACCTCATATTGATGGAAATGTAGAACTTCTCATTGGAAACAGCGAGTTTAGGATTCAGGAGCCATGGAGAGTCATCAACAGCCNGCCCTATCTTGCTGAAGTGCAGCTACCTCATATTGATGGAAATGTAGAACTTCTCATTGGAAACAGCGAGTTTAGGATTCAGGAGCCATGGAGAGTCATCAACAGCCAGAACAACGGTCCATATGCAATAAAGACGGTGCTTGGATGGATTGTGAACGGCCCATTAAGAGACCCCATTGAGACCAGTGTTGACGAGAAGGGGCAGTATAGGACTTTAGTCAATANTAAGACAATATACAGTATAGTAAATAATTATATTTATAGTCCAATGTTCTGAAAAGGTAAACAGTTGGCAAACATCGTTCTGTAATTCACACAATCACACAGGAAACAATGTGAAAATCAACACTAGAAAAAAGAAAAACTTCTACAAAAAAGATCAATAAATAACAATCACATCTTAAGCTGATACAGTTACTTACATCAGTTTACAATTGCCATCAGTTTAAACAACAGCTCTGATTTTGGAAGGAGAATCCACTAGGATTGTTTGGAATGTGACTCTCACATTAACATGTCTACAACAGAATATTCAGAAATGAGAAAAATATACTTTACAAAATAAGAAACATATAGATTATTAAGAACCGCCTCCTGGCTAAGACAAGTTAAAAATGTGCAAATATAAATTCTGCAAATGAGCTTAGCTTTTCAAAACTGGACTAACATTTCCTGTCAACATCGTTTTTTTTATATTTATTTTACAGAAAGAATCACCCCATAGTATATNATACACATATACACACACATACATACCATATATAACAGTTACATGTAGTAACCCACTCAAAAACAATCTGAGGTTGTACAAAAAGAAAAAGAAGCTCAAAAGAACGAAATGAAGCGTAGCACTGTGATAAAAATTGTAGAAATATTCCTCCACATCTCATTCTGCGCTACTGACCCAACAGCGGACTTCATTTAACCAACCCTAACTTCTATACAACTGAATACTCTTAACTCTCTACTAAATAAAATCAGCCCCAGATTCATTACACTTTCTTTGCAGAGTTGAGACACTCTTCTCTAATAACGCAAATGAGTTCCTGAGTTAATGAATTGAAGAGCGAGAGTAACAAATAAACACTAAGCAAGTCTATAAATATGCTCGGGCTCGTAGGCTGGTGGGATTAAGCCGTTGACTTAGTTGAGAAGCACTTGTTAGGCCTTTCACCACTGACTACGCTGCTGAGAAGTTGGACCTGATGGAGTCTTCTCTCAACTGTCGATGCTTCCCAATATTACACTCGTCTTGAAGGGTTCTTCGCTCAATAGTTATTCTATAGTTCTTCCTGAGGAGAAAAGAAATTAAATAATGAGAGCTGATATCAAGTAAGAGGTATTCTGCAATGTGTTCTCCTGACGTCATTGACTGCGACAAATACCGGAAAAAGTAGAAAGCCAGGAGGAGCGCCGTTCCCAGAATTCCTCCTACGATAATCCCAGTCACTGCCGATACACCTAGTCCACCTGCTTAGGAAAGAAAGTGAAAGCCCTTGTAAGGAAAGACGCAGATCCAGATACATGTTCTACAACAGTGATGCTCAACCTGCGGCCTGTGAGCCATTTGCGGCTTGTGAAGGTGTAACATATTCTAAATTCATTAATGGATTTTGTTCTTTTGGATAAAGAGGTTAAGGCTGTATTATAATATCAAAACCTTCATTTAGTAACGACTTTCAGGCATTTCAGAAGGACAATGTTTGATAAAAATGTGTTTAATGCTCAACTGTCACTTCTCACATTTTGGCAACTACANCAGAAATGAGAAAAATATACTTTACAAAATAAGAAACATATAGATTATTAAGAACCGCCTCCTGGCTAAGACAAGTTAAAAATGTGCAAATATAAATTCTGCAAATGAGCTTAGCTTTTCAAAACTGGACTAACATTTCCTGTCAACATCGTTTTTTTTATATTTATTTTACAGAAAGAATCACCCCATAGTATATCCATCCATCCATCCATTTTCTACCACTTACTCCATTTCTGGGTTAAGGGGAGTTGGTGCCAATCTTAGCAACTNTTCAAGACCAAATCAGATTGGGATCAGTGGATCAGGCATGTAAAAGCTTAAAGCAACTGATGTGATTTACATGATGGGTCGGTCTTGGGTGGATGGGGCTCCTGTACTGGCCGCAGGAAGAACCATTCCTTCTTGAAGCCAGGCATAATCTGGAAACTTCCATTAGTGCCAAAGTAGTTCATGACCGTCTGAAAACACAACCAGACGAAGCACAGTGACCAATCAATGGCGGCGTTACGGTTTTCCTACACTGACCCGCTCTGGGNAACTGATGTGATTTACATGATGGGTCGGTCTTGGGTGGATGAGGCTCCTGTACTGGCCGCAGGAAGAACCATTCCTTCTTGAAGCCAGGCATAATCTGAAAACTTCCATTAGTGCCAAAGTAGTTCATGACCGTCTGAAAACACAACCAGACGAAGCACAGTGACCAATCAATGGCGGCGTTACGGTTTTCCTACACTGACCCGCTCTGGGTCTCACCTCGTGCGTTCCAGCCTCCAGGTCTGTCATCCTCACTACGGAGAAATCCCCGTTCCGGTCGCCGTTGATGTCTAGAGACACTGGACCAGCAATCCCTGCATGGTGGAATGTGAAAATTAATTAGTTGAAGAAAGCAACAATCCAAGAAAAACACCAGCGAGGGTCCACACATTCCGGGTGGGCATTGCAACAGGAAATCTCATCTGCCTCCTGCCGTTTTTGTTGGCTTTGACTGCAGAAATGGAAATTTCATCTGTACATCTGTGTTTCTGAATTCTTGGCATTTTTAAAACATTATTTCATTTAAGAGGAAAACATGATCCTGGTGGAGTGAAACATTGTTATTTCACGTTCTGTTGTCTGGCTATGGTCACTGACCGGGGATAGTGTTTTGGCTCTTCACAACTACAGTAACAAGAATGAAATGGAGAATTTTGCAACATATGTAACTATGTAACTTTGATATGTAACTTTGAAACTTTAAATTTTAGATATATTCTACACATGACCTTCAGATTTAATATTAAAATGAGAAATCTAAGTCAGTGGAACAAATGTTTGCATTTTTTAGGATTAAAATCACACCTTATAGTGCAGTAAACACTGCAGTCTTTCTAATTACAAGAAAATGCAGTAAATAACAGTACAGTTAGAGGAAATGCCCCAGAGACGTATTCATGGTTAAAGAATTTCTCTTTTAGATTTACAATAATTAATTCATTCACATGTGTTTGAAATATTTGTTTGTATATACTATATTTGATCACCAAATTTCCAGTCTTCCTTTGGAACTTTTAGGTGATGCAATAAACTAAATCTATTAATATACATGTATAATCCTTCATCTGCATTTAACATTTGTGAACCCCACCATCAAAAACGCATTTCTAGTATTCTCATAATATTCAAGCCAAATCAAAGTGCAATATCCAACAATCCCACCTCGATGGCTGGTCCATGATATATTTCCCAGTTGAGATAAATCGAGTTTCATCTTTGGATATATCAGCTGCTGTTGAACTTTATACGTATATCAAATATTAACTGCCGCACCCCATTTGCTATTAGGTGTACATTTGCACTATAATAATTCATGTAGAGCAAAACTGAAATACCTTCAAAAGTCCTGTTCCACATGCTCTGAGTGATTTCGAAGCCGTCCTTCTTTGTGAAGCCATTACTTATCGCTTCTTGCAAGGCAATCGCATACAGAATCAAGGCATCGTGGAAGCCCTCCATGAACATGTTGACCTGAAATCACGAAGATGCGTGATCATCACTAGAAAAACTTTGACTAGAAAACATCTGACAGGAAAAAAAAAGCCACAATGAGATGTGATGTTTCACGTTAAAAACAAACAACGTTTTAGAAATAATANGAGATATCCGAGGACACTTGATGGTGGTGTGAAGACTCTCAAGTCGAGCGTAAAGTCCTACTTTAACAAAGGTGTGGAAGCCAGTTCAGATCTTCATCAGCAAAGCGGCCATTCAAAGTTGTTGCAGCGGCATCTGGAGAACTGTGATTACCCCATGTTTCATGAACTTAAACCCATGATGAACATGCAGCAGTCTTCGGCGCTCATGGCTCCCGTCCATCCAGATGTGCAGATGAAGTCTCTTCCATTTTACAATGTTCTTGATGTCTTGATTAAACCTTCAAGTTTAGGTAAATGTTTTCATGGGAATTGTGACCGAACCATATTAATTAATTTTAGATGTGCTTTACTTTATATTAATTAAGTCTTGTGTGATTAATTAGTAGAGCTTAACTAGTGAACATTTTGTCATACAGGTACGTATCCTGTTCAAAGGTTNTAACACTTATTCAGACTTTTAAAACACTTTTTTCACGTAGTATTCTTTATTAAAGTAATGTTAACAAACATCTCCCCACCGCACGTGTCGTCCCCGCGGAGATATTAATTTTCAAAGTGTTTGAATGGGGGGATATGAGGCGCGAGTGACGTGCATGTAGCTCCGACGCCGTTTGGTCATCTCTTTGGTTTGCTTTTGTTTTATTTTAATGTTTTGTAACCCTCTCCACCGGGTTGCCCGGACGGGAAATAACACTGCCCATTAAAGGTTTTGGTGACCTTCCCATCCTCTGCCTTTTTATTTTGGGCGAGACACCCGTGGCCAGGCTGACACGTTACATCGGGAAAAAGTTAATCCGCGAATATATGTAATAAAGAAAATAAAATCCGCAATGCAGTAAATCCGCAATAGTCGAACCGCGAAGTAGCGAGGGATTACTGTATTTTTTTTTTTGCAATTATATTCTAATGTAAATAGTGTAGACTCCCAGTTTACACTTTTTGAAACACACCGTGTTTATGTAATAAAATCATATACTGTATTCACTTTTATCAGCACTTTAATAACTAACCAAAGAGTTATTCAGATCCATATTCTGGTTGTGTTATTTTATGAATACTAAATGGAACCTGTTGGAAAATGGAAATGTAAAATTTACAAAGTGAATGAAAGCTCATAATCATGAAAAATTGTTGTGACTAACATTTTTGATTGAAAACATGGTAAAATACAGTGAAAACTGAAACAACAACACTGATAAATGTCTGTAGTATGGATTAATGATGCCTATGCACAGTACAGCTTTTATTCTATGTGCACAACAAAGGCAAACAATAGTAAAACTTTGGTGACACTTAAAAACTAGTTGCCAAGAAAACTGTGTATTTACATTCACCCTCACTGTCTAATAAGAGTGTAACAGCAGGAAACGCTGATACAGTACGAATATGTTTATATACATATTCATTTTTGGAAGCGTGAACAGAGGTTAAATCTCCAAGTATCCAGAGGATAACAAACCCTGCAGTGTTTTCATACGGAGCACAGCTTGTAATTCAGCTACACAATGTATTGCTCCGAACATTCCACGTTGCAAAAATGTCGTGCTTTCTCATTGCGAAACAAACCTCACTGATATTTAAGACCACTATTGATAACAGTATAAATCAAATGCCATCTCATCTTGTGTCAAGAATGTGATAATGGATGAAATATAGAAAAAAA
>SOMO01000204.1:143298-156191 GCA_028128575.1 Paedocypris carbunculus | reverse complement strand
TTTAATTCTCACTTAAGACAACCAATCAGGGTATTTATGTCAAGCAGCAAATGTACAAAATTGTTACACATTATAATATGGTAAATTTAAATTAAACTAGAAGATTTGACTGGAAAACTCACTAAATTAATCTACTTAGTTTCAGGAATAACATTAAGTGTTATTGTTTTCTTTTTAACACTTATTCATAACCATGTAATGAATAACACATAAACATGTTTATTTGCAATGCATTCTTTAGGGAATTTCAGGAACCGGTCAATGGCTGTAATTCATAATCGGCCCGACTGCAGTTTATAGTACAGCATTAAACCAAAAAAATAAAAAAATCCTTGCCCCATTAGTGTGGATATAACTCATCCTTAAGCTCACTAGCTTCACTGTTTCTACCAATAAGCTGGTTCCTGTTTACTTGGGCTGATTAACTTCAGGCTCTGGCACGAAAAAGAACAACCACGTGTCAGTTTCCTCACCCCGGTGAAAAAAGAAATATCACCAAATGCAGCCTCACTGTCCAGAACAGGTATGTTCCGATGACTGGTCTAGACCCAGACACATTTTTAACATGCCATTTACATTCCAAATATTTCTGGAATTTAACAAAAGTCTATTTTAATAAATGTTTATTGTATATAAGAATATATTGTATATGACTAGTTGTGATTATTTAAACTAAACAGTGTGTACATTCAGAAAACTTTGCTTTTTAGTGTTCAGGTTAGTGTTTGGTCTTTCAACCAGGACAAATGAAGAAGAACCCAACGTCTGGGTAATCTGGACTATGAGGAGCTGGCTACAGTGGGATTTTTGTCTTTTGAGGTGGTCTCATCCTTAACCTAAAAGAGCAAGGGAATAAAAATCCACCTTTTCCATCAACGTTCAGAATTATTGTCAGTATTTTCATTTTGATTGTGCCCTGTATATATAGATTATATAGCATATAGATTAACTGGTGTTAAAAAAAAAAAAAACAACAATGTATAAAGTGTGAGTTGATACGGACATACATTTACACAACCTGTATTGTAATAATTTTGCTATATGAGTTTTATTTAAAATTATATCAGTAATTGTAACTCTATAAAGCTTTCAAAAATGTTTTATTTAATATGATCATAGTATAAATTACATTTTCTGATATTTTTTTTCAGTATACATAAGAGACAATATTTTAATGATTTCTGCCGTACCATCAGTAAAAGAAGATGCTTTAGTTACATCTATAACCTAATCATATAAACAGGTAAAAACATTTTTAGTATACATACAGTGCGTAACGTTTATGGTATGCACACATATCCAATATAGTTTGTAATAAACACCCATTAAACCTGTCATAAAACAGGCTGACAGCCACTGGTCACAATGACCTTCACTTATGATGAAGATGTAGGGTCACACCCCATTGGCAATGGATCTTTATGGCTGTAATATGTACGTATGATGCATTTTGGTTTTGAAAGGCACTTTATAAATACTATGCATTTTTGTTATTATTATTAATAATAATAATAACAACTTTATTATTATTATTATTATTATTATTATATAAAAAACACATTTATTGAAAAGCCCTGATGGTGCAGCAGTAGGAAGAAGTTGATCCTTCAATACTTCATCCAAGAGGTTTGTTCTTAATGATGGAGTTTGGGAAAAGCTTCCAAACGAGAAACGACTGCATTTACTGGCAGCTATCATGAATTTCTGAAGGTGCATAAGAACACCACTCACTGTAAGCCAATTCCAACCTCCCTTTATGAATAAAGTAAGCATTCTTCATCCAGTCCATTAATTCAGCATGAACACGCTGTCAAAATAATTGCGCAGATACGAGCGGCAGCGACAAGTGGAAGGCCAAGTATGTTAAACATCACATAGGCCGAGTTACCGTTAATGTGGGAGGAATTCTTCTAGAATGATAGACTTGCACTGGCTGGTATCTCAGGTTTGATTTTATAATGACGATTATAGAAACTTTTATGATGGTGGTCCTGCAAAGTGTTTGAGATCAGAGCGTTTGTGACTCTTGGAAACACTGAAGTTTAGCCAGTCAAAAGTGGCACAGACCCCCGCTGGGCTTATTAACCTTGGCACTTTAGCTGGTAAACAATTGGCTTTTTTTTTGGAAGAAAGAGCTCCTGCTAACTTCTTCAGAAAACCTCTGATGGCTGCAAAAAGAAGCCTGACATGCTGGAGACAAAGAGCCTGAATAAAGTGTGGGGCTTCCGCTAGCAGTGAGATTTTACAAATTAAAAGTCTTTAATAAGCTTTTTCTTCGCGCTGGGTGTTAAAGATTCTTGAGGGTCTTCTCTAGGCCAGTCAGCATCAGCAATATTTATTTTGACACGTAAGATCTGTCTATTTTTTATTGTTTTTATTTCCCCATGTCTATAGATTTCTAGTTTTTTAGTTTAGGAATGTTTGATTTTCTACCCCCATTATCAGTGAAAGTTATGTAAATAAATTGCAACAAAAAATGAAAGAAAAAAAAAAAAAAACAAAAAAAAAAAAAACAAAATGCAACAAAACCAAAAGCTTCGAGATAAATGCAATTACAGATAATCGATGGGAAAAAAATGAAAGTTGATGAAAAGTCATCTTTTTTAAAAACAAAGAAAATGTATTTAAAAAAAAATATAATATAATATACAATAAAAGTGACTGATATTGTATCTAAACATTATTTCTCATCCAAATTCACCAAATTATTTTGTTGTAGATTCTTGTAAAACATTCCATCAAACTAAATATCAGTGGTGTGAACTAATAAGTGATTAACTAAAATAAGTGAACGTTACTTAAGTATTTTCTTGGCTACTTATCTGCAACTTTCTACTTTCTACTTGACTACATATTTGATTGAGTATCTGTACTTTTTACTCCACTGCATTCTATTAGATTTATCGTTACTTGTTACATTGTGATGTACGAGTAAAATACTTTTTAAAATTGAATACTTTACGACTTTTACTCAATTCTTCGTGGGACTGGTGACCTTTACCTTGTAATGGAGTTATTATGGTGTAACGGTTTGTTACCATATATATATATTTCTTTTCAGAATATATATATATGCTTCTCATCAAGCATATGTCAAAGACTCACGTACAGCACTGCAGTCTTCACAAACGTCGATGTGTGATTGCTGTAAGGACTTCTTCATCTCCAAGGAAAACTCCTCAAACTCTGGTTTAGTGGACCGCAGCAAAGTAACGGTGTTGAGAAAGCTGTAGGCCGCTTTGGCTTCGTTGTCATATTTGTCTCGCCTCCGCCAGGATCCATCTCCTGCGAATCAACGTCATATCTAAATCACCACAAAAGAGCGCAATTCACACACAGACGTCTTTATGGTTTAGATAATGAGTGAAACATTACATAAGCGACCAGGATCTGCTGATAAAACCCTAATGACAAAGACTTTAAGATACGGACCCCAATGTTCTGGAACAGCTTGTCAGACACTGTCCAGGCACTATTGTGTTGTGCCGGAGACTTGAATGTAATCTCTATCAAGCAGAGTGCGGTGTAGATAACTCAGGAGGGTCACCTGGTGTCGGACTGTGAAGCATTGACGACTAGTCTTACCAAAGGACGAGGAATTGAAGAGCTCAATGTTGAAGAAGATGTGGCTGCCACTGGTCAGTTTCCGTCGATGGGATGCCAGCATGAGGTCTCGAACCGTGTCCGACTTGGCACACATGATCACCACTGCAAAAAACACAAACAAAACTGTTGACATTCAAAAAAAAAAAACAAAAAACGATGCTACTCATCTTGGGCAATAAAGCAAAGTTCCATATTTTACAAAGCCGGAAATAAGCAGCGTGTGAAGGTATTACTGTTGGCAAAATCTTCTCCTTTAACGTTCAAGATCAGCTTTGACCTTTGCGCTATCAGCCAGCTTTACAAGAACATGGTGCGCTGAATCTGGCATTTGTTCAATTATGTAAGCGGGACCGAATGGCACCACTGAATACCTTCTTTTTGACCCGCGTGAACAGAAACGCAGTCTCGGGTATGGAATACTTTCCCATGGAGCAAAGGGGGGGTCGAACGTAAATAAACAAACAAGCAAGCAAACAGAGCTTTTAAAAAAAAAAAATGGCAAAGTGTCCCATAAATAGGAAGATTCAGAGGATTGGAACTTTCCCCACAGCTCATTCAGTGTAATGCGCCGCTTGAAATATCCTCAGCTGAGTGGGACAAACTTCACCTCAGTATTTCTGCACTATAGCACCCTTTAATTACAGCGCCCGCAGCACACTGCCGGCCCTGTGTCGGCTTCACGGCCATTCCGTGGGGTACGACTCCAGCCAGCAATATTTCACAAATCTGGACACTAGTTACCAACCAGCCGAGGAATGCAAAGAGGCAACACTTACCGCTCGGTCGCACTGCATTTAATGCGCATAAGGGTCTATATAAAAGCATTGTGCCAACGTGCACGTGGTAATTATATTGCTGTGTGCATTTGTGCTATGTCACTCCAGAGCATAAGGGCTTCACTGTCTTGCCCTCAGCACATGGCACAGAAACGCTGGCTTATAATGACACATCTCCGGCTTAGGAAACTCGCTCCCTGAGGACTTCCAACAAGCCCGTTTGTGGTTTGGTGCTGACGTCATTCGCTGTCAAAACATTGCAGCCCTGCGTGGCATCCTCGGGAAAGTGTTATCTTCGTTCACCGTGGAATTTTGACAGGCAGGAAATGAAAAGGCTTGAAAAGACAAAAATGAAAAGGCTTGCAGTCGATGTCCTGACGTCAAAGGTGAAAAAGCTTCGGCTCAGCAGGGACCAATGATGCATCGCAGACTGGTACTGATGTTCAAATCTGCATCATGGGCACTTGAGAACCATTGATCCTCCATTTCTTAAAATGACTGCGGGGGAAAATCGACACACAATTCCCAACAAGGTATAAATGGGTAAACATTGCAATGATAAAAACAATGGGATTTTAAAAATTATTATTTTTTTTTTAATTCTTGGTGATGCTTTATGCTGCTTTTCCAGAACTAGTATGAATACTGAACTCCACTAACCAGCTTCCAGAGATTTCCAGTATGCCTTCATAAGTCCTCCAAACAATGAAGCCCCTATTATGCCTGGAATACTAATCAAAGCAATATACCTTGTGGAACAGGCCATTGCATTTAGAATTTAAAACATATGCTAATTTATACAGCGCCTATGTCAATAATTACACTACAGCCAACTATCTAGTCACACTCCATAAAATTTCCAAAAGTTGTTAAAAACTCTCTTTTTTTATTCAGGCAAGTTTTGATTGGACCAAGGCTTTTTGCTAGTCGCAGTATGTGGGTTTTAAAATTTTAAATCAGTTTACAGTATGAAACTGAAATGTAATAAAGTATTTTCTGCTAAACATCCATTTAAAATGACCGGTCATTCTTCTCTGGACGGGCACGGGGCTGAAAAATGTAAAGATGTGACACATCATGTGTGCAATTCTTGTTTATAATTTTGATATAATAAACTTCAGTTAAAATGTCATTTTTATTAATTATATTTACCATGTTCATCTTACTGGAATTCCTTCTAAAAAATGTTACCAAGATTTTCACATTTCAGTTTGAAAAGCTTTAAATATTCAGAAGACGGCGAGTGAAAATGTCAATTTCGGCCTTGATTGTAAGAGCAGTGACCTATAAAACACAGACATTCCACAATTTCATGTTTCATGGACGTTGATGGACAGAAAATGTCTGTATCCATGACTCGAGCATTCCACACTCCTACCTGAATTGCAAAATGTCAAAGACCTCCAGCTGTTTTGAGATAGCAGGAGAAAAAAAAAATAATTATAAAAGAGCCTTAAGAGCCGTAACCCTAAAATTGTTAGTGTCACGACAAGCCCCGAGACAGCATTAACCTCCTACCCCATTTCACTCATTCCTTTCTGACATTTTTAGATTCTGTGGAACATTCTTTTAATGGCCAATGTTCATGCAATACGCTTCAACTTGAGAAACCCAAGATCCTAAAATCAATGCATGGACCGACTTAAGACGTTGAAACACAAAACTAGGCCTTGTACCAGTCCCTGTTGAGCAATATCTGTATATTTTCTAAAATCTCAGACATTCTTGCAAGGAATGTAAGAAATTCACTGTTTATGAAACTGGATCAGTAAAGAGCTGCAAAGTCAGAATTTCTGTGAAGCAGCAGAGATTTGGGCCAGACGGATGTGATGTTTTAAACCAGGCTGGAACAACAGACTGCTAATAGTTTAGACAGCAGGAATATCTTTGAGCTCTAAAGTGTGTCCAAGCCTAATAGCTGCAGCGAGTTCCCCACTATTGTGTTACTGCACACCAGCCAAGCAGACTTTACTCTGTTTGCTGAGGAAAGTGTTAAAAAGAAAGCCTGTGGGATGGATTGAGTAAAGCTGAGGTCTTGAAAATTCCTCCATCACTCATTCTTCTTTGACCACCTGTGGAATTCCCAGCATTCTTACAATAAACCTGTTTCCGATCTTAACAAGCAGGTTGCATTATTGATTTGTTTCAATGACTTTGATGGACTAATTGTTGACAGTCCAATTATTAGACGTTATTGGTTGATCATGTGTTCTGAAAAACCATTGTTTCTATTTTTTCGTGAACTTGTTATGCGAAATTCTACATTGCTGTCATTATTGACAGGCAAACGTCATGATAATCGTCACAACAATGGACATCATGAATTGGATACAAGATCGTGACAGCCATAACCAATCTTGCTTGTTACTATTAGTGATAAAGTTTCCATACACTATTCTAGCAGTGAAAATGCTACTGTGAGAGACATTTAGATTTCAATTACAGACAGGAACATTGCACTGATAATGTAAAATACAAACAGACAGATGACAGGAAGTTGTAATATAACTAAGCGGTTGCAAGTGGCTATATCTAGAAAAATGCATTTTTATATCCTATAGATTTTAAAGCAAGAATAATGAGTTGATGCAAATATTCGGGTTTCATTTGGCAAAAACAATGTGAGATGCTGAGCTGTAGGTACATACTAGTAGGCAACATACAGTAGGAGTATGAGTACTCCCAAAGTCTCAGTACTTTCACGAGAAAGGTTCTGAAGTTAAGAAAACAATAGCCAAAAATGATGGTTCTAGTTTTACTTGGTTTTGAGAATGATTTGTTCAATAATAATGTAATTTCATTATTAAATGTGCCTTCTTGGCCCCCCTATGAATAATAAACATCTCTTGAATCGTTCTTATATAACATGTCAAATTAAATAGTGTACATTACTAATCACGTAAATAATTACGTAAAAAAGTGCATGTGATTAAAATGAAAAAATACCCATGAAGCAAAATGGAAAGAGCAACAATATCAAACATAGTTCCACTAACAACAACAACAACAACAACAACAACAACAACTTGTCAATAATCAGGATGAATTGTGATCATTATAGGCAGTTGTATTAATTTGATTTATTAAGCAACTAGTTTAAGCAGTTTTTCCCCCCTTGGCACAGTCGGAGTCCGTCCTTACCTTCGGTGCCGTACACGGACTTGATGATCTCGTCGGCGTCTACTCTCTCTTCGTTCGAGTTGAAGACGGCGTGATCGGTGGCGATCTGGTAATCTGACAGCGCGGTGAAGACCCCCTCGATCGCAAAGTAACAGTTTCTCTCCTCTTTGTCGTCGTCGTAAATCAAATACGCCGTTCTCCATCCGAACTGTAAGAACATCGCTTGAAACGTCTCGGCCATTTTCAGGTAAGTTGGCGCGATCCGCGTGAGATGCGAGTACTCGCTGCTTTTGGCGCTGAACGCGGTGGCGAGAGCACCTGCCGAGACCAGCGGGATGTTCCAGTGAGACGCCACTCTGGCCACCGAGGCGGCGGGATACTCGCACACCGGACCGAGGATCAGGTCCGGCCGCTCGTCCTTCTGCTTGTCCACCAGCGCGTACAGAGCGTCCATCCCGCACGCCGAGTTCTCGACGCGCAGGTTGAACTTCAATCCCGCAAACGACTCGTCTTTGCCGAGGGATTTTCTCGCGTACTCAATGGCCGGAGAAACCCTCGAATGGGAGAACAAGTAGGAATTGTTGTGAGGCAGCATGACCATCACCTCGATGTCGCCCCTCACTGCACTTGTCCGGCCGGGCATCGTGAGCGCCACCCAAACTGATAGACAGAGTGACAAGGAACATGACATCTTTCGAATCAATGAGCAAAGTAACGGTACGTGATCTGCAGTGAGTCGGCGCTTTTGAAAGTTGTTGCACTCTCCCAGACAGATATCATTTAAAACTGTTCTTCATTTAGTGTGGGAAAAAAAAACTTTTTTTTAAATATAAGAAAAAACAAGTATGCTGTCTCGTGTGTGCTCTTCCAAGCCCCTGTCTTGCCCTGTGTGGAGTCTTCTCCGGCTTTTTACTCTGGTAATTACTCTTGTTAGGATGTGTGAAGTGTGCGGCTCGTCGCCACACATGCTGCGGTCAAGGCGGAATTTTCAAGCATCCTTTCATTAATATTCATGCGTCACCGTTGAAGTCCCCGCCTCTTCGTTAAAGCCACAGTGTCGCATTTCTTGCCGCAGCTTTACTTGGACTCGTTCTTTTATCTTGTATTCATTCATGTGCTGACGAGCAATGGAAAAGATCGATTTTCTTTCTGTTTAGCGCTCTAAAAATAACTGTAAGATTCACTCATCACTTCGTTTTTTTG
Organism: Paedocypris carbunculus; assembly: GCA_028128575.1. Classification (NCBI taxonomy): domain Eukaryota; kingdom Metazoa; phylum Chordata; class Actinopteri; order Cypriniformes; genus Paedocypris; species Paedocypris carbunculus. The sequence goes on along the minus strand of SOMO01000204.1, from coordinate 147,486 downwards.
GCAGAAGTATTATAGTGAACAATTTACAATAACCAATTATCAATTAATACATTACAGATTAATATCTCTGTTTTAAAATGTATTTTATATATATATATATTATAAATATATTCCTTATATTCCTGAAGGCATTGTAAAGTTGTATATAAAGTGTGTATGAAGTGGGAATTATTTCTGGGTCTGAGGTGGGACACACACATTGGGGACAAAAAACTCACACAAAAAAGCCCTGACCGAGCCTTGAACTCACACCTTCGGTCTTTCTTGCTGTGAGGCGACAATGCTATCCACAAATATCTCCACTTACTATATCCCCAATTTTATTTATTTATTTAAGAGACTTGTGTTTGTGAGTGAGTGGGTGTGTGTGTGGGTTGGTTGTGGCCTAGTGGGTGGGTGTGTACTTTTAAATGATTTCATTGTGTTATATCACCTATTAAATAAAACAAAACACATTTTAGATACTGTAAATACGTAAACAATTTTTAGAACCCAATTTTTTTTGTAATTGAATAAATAAAAAAAAAATAGAACGTAACATAAGCATTATTTTGGTATTTTATTTTTATTCTTTTACTACCTAGAAATTAATTGGCGTAAACAGTTATGATAATGTAAGTGCGATTAGTTTTTAAATGATCAATGTGACTATTTCAAGCGCTATTAGACTGACATCTAGTGGTCGACGTCAGACTTTTTTTTTTTTTAATAAATAAAATGTTATTAGCAAAGCACATCATGTTCTGCTAATATCACATTCTGTCAAATATTAAAAATTCTGCATCATTTCTACTAAACGTTTGAAATACACTCTAAACCTTGAGATCTTTAAGCAGACAAACTGAGGATAAGAAGTCTTTTTAGCTGGATAGATTTAGAGACTCGTTAAAAGACTCGCCCATACTTGCCAGAAAAAAATGTCACTGATTTACGTCACTTCTAAATGATCCACCGCGTCTGTGGCTTCAGACGCTTGAGAATGTCAGGAAAAAACATTACAGAATAAACAAATTAGATGGAAAGATAACACACACTGAAGGAGCATTCAGAAAACGGCATTTACCAGTTTTTCCTTGTTTACGTGTTAATATGAAATGCAGAATTATTGTGTTAAAGGTCAGGCCATCTCCACGATTTTATCAATCCATTAAATCACAGCCTTTTTCTGCACCGGGTAGGTATTAAATGTTGATATGTCTACTTGAATGTTTAAATGATTGACTACAGTAAATCCTTGCTTTGTTCATATAATTGACGAGTATGTGACTTGTGTTCTGTTAAATGCATTAAACGCTCACGTAACTAAAGCCATCTGTCAGGACTGTGTTCTGCATTAATCCTGATTATTCTAGATTAATGTCTCCGGTCGGAGCCCAGCAAGCGTCTTGGTGACTTGCGTAACCCTTGTTCCCTGACAGAAGAGGAAGAGATGCTGTGTTGCGGTGAAAGAAACTATGGGGATCGCACTCGTGAACTATTACACTTCTGCACTTTTCAAAGGTCAGTGAGAAAGGTCGAGACGATGACCTTTAGCCCAGATATCAGAGGACACCTGGAAGCAAGACAAATGCCATCTTTACCTTTACGGAGGCAACTGGGAATCTAAGGCTGAAAATTTCAGTTTATCACAGCGACAAGTTAGTTTACTGATGACAGGATGGTCTTCTTCTGAAGCGTGCAGAGAACCTTCTATCTAATTTGAGTCTGTAATCTAGACACATAAATGGCCTTCCCGAATCCAGTCATATATCTCACAAGCCTGTGCGGAAGTCGCCATTCCCAGATTTGTCTTTCCTANCTGAATTTAGGCTCAAAAAGCAGAAAATGTGAAAAAAAGAAACTCTTTGTTTATGAGGTTTTATTTCCTAATATAGAAATTACATTTGTACACCTAAATGCAAGAAGAAAATAGATAAAAATAGAACAAAAGTCAGTTTCAGTCACACTGAAATGTGCAAAATTGTGCAACCGCTAATGTGTTCACGTAATTTATCTCAAGTGGCGTCCAGTACCTTCAGCATCCTGCAGATATAGATATAACCTTATATGTTGCTTATATTTTTAATACTCGGTACAAGTACAAAGTAGCCAAAATTTCTTTGAAACAAATTAACAAAGTCCATTTACTCAAGTACTTTATGCTACTGTGACCACCTTTAGAAACCTGAGACTCTGATCTAAGACAGGCGTTGTAAGTGGATACGGCCTTATTGCTTGACTAAAACGTGCTGGAACTGAATCCACGGTGTGAACTTCCTCAGGGTGAGCAGCACTTCTGTCTTCTGAGAGGAACTTTGTTCAGGGTTGAAACCATTCCAGCCACTCAAGCATTGCTTTGGCGAATGGTAAGAAAGTTAAGCTTTAGAGAATCCTCTCTTGCAGGAGAGGTGGAGCGTCTGGACTGCTCCGAGTGTGTGTGTGTGNCAAGTACTTTACACCACTGCTGAAATGTGTCAAAAGGTTTTAAAATGCTTAATGGTCATTGCTTTTCTGTCTTCAGATCCGTAATAACGTGTCTCAGCACACTCCCGACTTCATCCCAGACAGACTGAAGGTGTTTTCCACTCATCCTGGATATTTCCATTCAGGTTCCAGCAGAGACCTGGAAGAAGTGACCACAAAATCCATAAGTGCGTCCGCTTGTCCACTTTGTCCCCCTGCGTTCCTCACCATGCCGTTTGTTCTTCAGTTTGTTTCCGAGAGTTGTGCGCCCTCTGCTGGATGCTCCACGTGAGGGATCAGCTCAGCGTCTCCTGCAGAAGAGTTCAGACAGCGAGGAAGCAGCAGAAACACACGCAGGTGACACTTTATAGTGTAAATGACGTTACGGAGCAGGAGAACATCTTTGTTCCTCTGCTCTCAGATGACGGATCTGTGCACTGAAGCGCTGCGATGGTGCTGCCGCCTGATGCCCTTCTGCCGCTTCCTGAACGCAGAGGAAGTGCTGCAGGACCTGGTGCTCAGCCTGTTGTCTGAACTGCCGCCCAGTCATGTGGTAAACGTCACGGATATATAGCTAAAGAAATGTAGTGTATTTGTTCAAGTGCAAAGTCCTGGTAAAGGGAGGTCTTTGTTGGTTTATGGTCGTTGTTTATTGACAATTTGACGTTTAAGAAATCGCAGGAATTTTTTAAAACATTTGTGATGTATGTTTTTGGATAAATATATGCATATACAGATATAATTATAATATCATTTAAGCATATGTAATAATAATTAATAATGCAATATAATAATAATAATAATAATAACAGTAGTATAAATAGTAATAATGTACGTGTATATTTATATTTATACATTTATATAATACAATGTGTTACTACATAATTGAAATACAGTGTAATTTACTGATTAGGTTAGTGTTAATGTTAAATAAATTATTTTTATATACGCATAAGGGTTAGGGTTATAAAAGAAGTATTAAAATGGCTTGTAGTTTAACATTAATGTAAAATAAATATTAAAAAATACAAAGTAACTGTAAAAATATTTAGAATTTGTCTTTAACCAATTTATTATAATGTTTATAATTAAAAGTGTAACATTTAAAAAATGTTTATGCTTGTATATTTTAAGTTTATGCGTGTTTATAGAGAGTTGAGATCTTTTGCACTAAAGTTTGGGATGTCATCACACGCCTCTCTGTGATTGGTCAGATTGCAGAGACCGTAGTGACGGTGTTTCCTGAAGAGGCGGAGTCTGTTCGCGTGTCGCTGCGGGACAAACATCAGTTACTGATGAACAGACTCATAACTATGAATCTGCTGGACGACACGGCGACAGGCAAGAGCCGTGAACACACACACACACACACACACAGAAACAAACTGCAGGTTGTGATGCTCACAGGTGACCAGAAAGAAGGGGAGAACATGATGGTTGTGATTCAGGACCGGCTGCGTCAGAGGCGTCGGGAGCTTCGGCTTCTCCAGAAGTACCTGAGGACCCCGGAGACATTTCTCTGGGAGAGAGAGGAAGAGGAGGAGCGTCCCGGGGCCGCCTCCCTCCTGAAACGCCTCTCTCTCGGGGCCAGTTTGAGTGACAGCACCCTGACTGATGCCGGACGCCCTCTAGTGTCCAGTGAAGGAGACACGGCCGAGACCCCCGAGCCGGAGAGCAAGACATCACGCGGGTAACCCTAACTAGTGCACTAGATTAACTACACTGACACAGACATCTCACCAAAAA
>SOMO01000204.1:125105-143208 GCA_028128575.1 Paedocypris carbunculus | reverse complement strand
ATTTACATTATACTTCTTTTATTTTTACATTTTAATTTAATACATTTTACTATAATTTTGGGCTTCACTTACTGCTAACATAACCGTTGTGATCTAATGATTATTTAACCTGGTCTGCGTTTACTTTGTCATTAAAAGATTTATCTGTTCTGAAAAAAGCAATATGGCTTTAGCTTTAAAATTGCTTTTATTAGGATGTTTGTCTTAGTCTTCAGGTCTTCTTCTATCGGTTCTGGGCAGATGTTGCACTGTATTTATTACGTGTCACCTGAACCTGATCACTGACATATTTTTCGCAGCCTAGTTCAGAGTGTAAAGCATATTAGCCATCATTCCTAGCATAATCAGTGTCATTGCAAGACCTTAGCCTTGCATTAACGTGAATAGATTGTAACCCTGGAATGATTATCAATTTTGTTGAACAGTTTGAGGGCATAAGGCAACGTGGAATTCTTGAAGGAGTTATTGGGGTCAACAGATAATAGGTTATTTCATCACAATTAGAGAGCATGGGGTCATGGGAGAAATCACGCATGTTTATTGCTATGTAGGCTAATGCAGACATCTAATGTCAGCGAGTTCATATCTGTCTGTCCATGTCCATCTGTCATTCATTCAAAATGTATTTAAGAATTTCTTTATAAGTCAGTCTTTCTGTCAATGTCTATCTATCTATCTATCTATCTATCTATCTATCTGTCTGTCTGCCTATATGTCTGTCCGTATGTACGTCCGCCCGTCTGTCTGACTGTATATTTGTCAAATGTATCAATGTCTATTCTATCTGTCTGCTTATATTTCTATTTGTGTGCTATCTATAAAATGTATCTAATAAATTAATGTCAATTCCACATGTCTGTATATATATATTTTCTTTGCCTATTTGTGTCTTATATATCTGTCTATCTATATATTTATCTATCTATATCTGTCTTTCTGTCTATTTAATCTATAAATGTCTATTTTATCTGTCTGTCCATTTTTCTCTTTGTGTATGTGTTATCTATCTATCTATCCATGCATCCATCGATCCGTCTATCTGTCTCTCTGACTGTGTGTATATTTATTTATCTATCTATATCTATCTATCTAATCTATCTACATGTGTATACAGTATGACTGTCTATTTTGTCCATTTCTTTTTCCATCTGTTTATATGTGTCTATCATTTTCATTTGTCTGTCCCAAGTCTTTCTTCTATAAATAAAACATAAGAAGGGATTAGATGACATAGTATGATACTTTACCACAAAATAATTTGAAAAATCTGTGGTAATGACTAAAGTTCTTTACTGAAAATTACATGGAATTCGATAGTAGGCATGCGTTCACATAATTACAAATCTAGGGTAATTGCAGGGTGAATGGCAATGATATGTTTTGCAGTGAGAAGGGTGTATTTACAGAAGATCAACATCTATAGTGATATTTTTCTCTACTATTTAAGTTCTTTTAAGTGAGATATACAGCAGTTGCATTCGTTTGTTTGGAGTATAAGTGAGAGATGACATCATGATGAGACAACAAAAACCTCTAAACGTGTGAACACATCGTTTATCTTTATTTGATTCCTCACTTTGCAGAAGAACACAAAACCCGACAACTTTACTGTTTAGTTCGTTTGGAAAGTAACCAAACACTGTAGAATTTCCCTCTAAAAGACACGCGCTGGAAATCACGTTATTACCGGGGTCTTAATAAAACGAGCGGCTAACGGTAATTCCTCCCGGGAAACGCAGAAGTTTAATTCGCAAGCTTTCATCTAAACTTCGCGATAGTAAACGTGTGCGCGCGCAGGAAGCGGCTCGCGTCCGTGCGTTTCTGTTGGCTGAGTGCAGACCCTGCCCTGATTGCCTTATATTCATCTGTCTATTGACGTGTGGAGAGCAGATGGAGGCAGAGGGACTGATCTGATCTCTCAGAGGTCATTCTCGCTACAGTTACAGCCACTTGTTGCTAAATCGCTCCGAAACCGCGAGCGCGCCGCGAGACCGTTCTCCGACGCGCTATTTCTCCGCTTTTCGCGCCACAGATCTAGATGTTAAGACAGGACTACAACCACTTCTGACTTTGTTTGGAGAAAGAGGTCACTTTTCAGCTAATTCGTCGCATTTGACGGGAGAAGTATGGTTGACAACACGAGCATAGCGACTAAATCCGCACTGGTAAGCGCGATCTTCAGCTTCCAACGCGAAGGAACCGCGATAGCTGTTGTTGTTTTATAATGTTGTGCGTTTCACGTTATCAGCTGTTATTGAAATAAGTTGTGTTTTCCGCTGCCGTTTAATGCTAACCCTAACGCGCACTGTACACACGCTAAATTCAGTAATGTACAGTATTTTAATTCGCAGCAGAGAGCGAGAATTGTCGCGATCGGAGTTCATTTAATATTACGTTCTTCTGGTTGATTTTGTAAGTTAAATAATTTACAAAACAAAACCACCGGCTTTGCGGAGAATGTGTTTGGATCCCGACTGTTCCGATTCGATCCATCATGCAGAAAAAGTCTTGTCAATGTCACATCCCAAAAATAAGTTCGCTCGCTGGTTATTTTAGACAATGTTCGAGTGTTGTCCGCTGATTTAATTTCGTCAGATCGAATCAAAATCGACTTCTAACTGTTATTTTTTTTATCGTTCGAGTTTTTTGTATATTGGCGAATTAAATAAACTGGTTCGTAACCTCATAGTGTGAGTCCTAAAGATGGTACAGTCGGCATTTCAACGATTCAAAGTCCGTCTCGTGCAGCGCAAACTTTTAATTTGTCGTGACTTAACGACTGTTTACCTGTCGTTTAAGCCGAGTTAATATCAAGTTAGAAGTCAAAACGACTTGTTTGTAGAAGTACAACCGTTGCAATATTTACAGCAAGCATGTGCAGAGTTACTTCCTGGCCATCGCCATTTGATCCCTCATAATCTGACTTTTAACGCTTTTGACACCGTTTGATCCGCGGCAACTTTCCCACAGCCTGTAACTTATTGTCGTTATTTGCATTTTTGCCCTCAGCAAGCCGCCTTTTCCTCGGCGAGCAGCCTTCCACTGCTGGTCAGCTCCTCGGGCGCTCACAGCCACTCGAGCGGCGCGGGCGGGATGAAGCTGGAGGCGGTCATGGAGAACCTGCAGCGGCAGCAGGCGGCTCGCCTCGCTCTGGAGGAAAAGCTCCGACAAGCCGAGAAGGATAAAGATATCAGGTCGATGGTCGAGTCGCAGATCCAACAGCAAGCTCTGGCTTTCCGCCACTACCAAGCGGCGGTCAGGGGGGCGTTCGCTGCCGGAGCCCCGAACCTGAGTTCCGGCCACGCGGATCCGCGCGCTCCCGACTCCGACCTCGATGACGATGATGATGACCCAGACCTGGATCGTGGCATGGATGACGAGGAGCGAGACTTTGATGAAGATGACAGTATGAACGAGGGTGCTGGGGATGAAGATGCAGAAGGACCCCTAGCTCACTATCCTCCACGCCATGCTGTTTATTCAGGTGCGGGACAGTCTCCTGAAGGTACACCGGTGCATCTCACCAGAGTCCAGCCTCCATACCCAGCTCCACGACAAGCCGAATCGCCGAGTGCTTTAGCACCACAAGCTCAGTCCCAGCACCACGAATGGACCTACGAGGAGCAGTTCAAACAGGTATGTCCCATATTAAGCTCTGTTTGTAGAGTCTAATTTACTGATAACCACCGAACGTGCACTATGGTGACCTGTATGGTGCTTACTAATGTGGAAAGTCCAAAAGCATGAAGTGAGAGTTTTGTTAGTCTGTGAAATAAGTTGCTGAATTCCACACTGACCTACTTATTCTATACTTAAAGTTTAAAGTCTAAGGAGAAAAGAATGTGGAATGTGGAATTTGTATGCATGTTGGGTTTATTTCATCTAATACCAGTGTTTTATTTTTAACCTGGAACGTATAACACGTTCAGAACATGCACTATTTGTCACTGATTTTGCAGCCCAAAAACGCAACCTTTGTTTTAATCTGTCCACAGATTCTAATGTCACAGTACACATTCTAAAAAAAAGTAATTAAAAAACAAAAAATAAGACCTGTCAGTTCACGGTTTGATTTTGATCTTTCTTTTGACCTGCCAGCTTTATTCCACTTAGAACACCAATGATCCGTAATTCCATAATACTCCACAAACACAAGAGCATTTCATAGACATTCTGCAGGAGTTTAGTTCCATCTCAGGGGATAATTTAGAGCGATGCACTGAAAGTAAGGCTTTTAAGCAAACACAGATCTATACCAAACAAGCCTGGATGGGCCTGTCATTTCTTATTCATGATAGATCATTCAGAAGGTTTGCCAGATGAGACATGCACATTTGTGGGAGCATTAGTGTAAGCAGAGGCTTAACATAAGCGGTATGATACCGTTTGAATAAAGACGGCAGTCTTTATTAAGTCATGACTCTGTGTAATGTAAGAGACACATCATGTCTTTATAAATAGATTTAGGTGTCCAAAAGTAGCAAGATCATGTTTTACAGTAATGATCCTCTTATTTATAAAGCACTCAACCTATAAAGTTAATCATGTCTACTAAACGTAATAGAGACAAGTTAAGGGAAATGATTCACAGATTCTGTGTATGATTTTGGCTGTGGAAATAAAACACAATGTTGGCTATTACNTGTGTGTGTTTATTTCTGTTTATTTAGCAAAACTGCAACATAGGCTTACTTATAGCTATTTGTACAAATCAGGTGAAATGCAGAAACAATGAAAGGATGCCGATGGCATTTGGCAGACTGACTGGAGCCAGCGTACTGCCTGTTTTCAACATTTAAAAAAACGTTACCGCTATAAATGCCGTCTTTAAAAAAAAAGAAAAGCTGTTTAGAGGAGCGTAAAAATAGACTAAGGCACTAAACAACTTGGTTTGTGTCCAAATTCCTGCCTGTTTTTACAAAGTAATTATAACTTCTCACTCTGCTTTTTTAATTAAAGTTTAAACGAACGCGTGGGTCTTTCATGTCATTGAGATTTTTAATCTTAAATTAAAAAAAATCTAAAATAGGAAATCTGGAAAAAAAGTAAATTTGACTAGTGTCAAATTTCGAATTACTTCAAATGACTAGCTAACGTCAATAATCAAAATGTGCAATTTAACATCTACAATTTTATATTTAGAGTGTATTGTAAACCTTAACAGCATGTTGTGCGTATTTTCTTTTATTCAAAGCCACATTTACAGTATGTATTACGCACAGGCAGAAATGACTCATTTACAGTATACAGAGCAGCGCGGAAATTTACGATATGATGCGGGAAACACACTTTAAGGCTGTATAGCTATTTACTGCCAAATTAACTGTCAGAGCAGAGGAAAAACGTAAGTAGTTGTGTAGAATTTTGGCAGGAATGCAGGAAACTAGACCTGGTGGCATTCCAACCTGGCTCCCTCCCAATATCGCTGGGATATCCCTCTCAGGCTGTGTATGGGTCGGCTCCGAGCCAAGCCATTACGAAATAGGAACAAACTGCATACTTCACTACAGTCTAGCCAGACAAACATATTGTGCACGCGCCCGCCTGTGTGTGTGTGTNTTGGGTATCTCAGTGCCACCTCCACTTTAGTTTCAGGGTCTTCGCTTGATGCGGAGTGTTTTGAAAACACGAAAATCTCACAGACTGGCTTTTTCCCATAACAAGCTTTAACAGCGCCACGGAGGGGGCTGGGCAGAGCTGGAAAGGGTGGAGGAAAGCCGGCAGCGGTGTTTGGTTTCACTACAGAAGCTTGTTAGAAAGTTTGTCTTTCTAGTCCACTTCAGTGAAATTGATTTCATTTATTGTTTCTAAGGATATCATCAAGCTCTGAGCACAGTAAAGGGGTCTTGTCACTCGTTATCCTTCTGCGAGGAGAAGCCCACCCAAAATCAAAATCAACACAACTATCTGTGCAAAACAAAACGGTCCATATGTGGCGGTCCCGGTGTCTCGGACTGAAACGTGCACGGCTGAGCGAAACATGTCCTGGTGAAAAAAAGGAAATGAGGCAATTGTGAAACCACTGAAAGGAAGACAGCATTTCCCAGAGCCAGGAAGGTGGCGTATTCTCTGTGGTTAAACAAACACTGTCAGTGGGCCGGGGGTCTGGAGATATGCTGCAGATATGCCGTTTATTCTGCTGGACTCTGTTATCAACTGAACGTTAAATGCAGTTAAGAAATAGTAGCACTATCTAACTAAAGTAATGAAAAGTGCTGTGGCTCAATCAGTTCGCAACAGAAAGATTGTGGGTTCAGGTTTAATGTACAATGATATAAAATAAATACCGTATTCTCCAGACTATAAGGCGCGCCACTGACAAACTTGTATTAGATAATCTTTTTCACAGATAAGGCAAGAACATTTTTTTTTTCAAATTATATAGCGCACAGTCAATTTTTACATTTTTGTTCGGATTTTAAGTGCACCTTATAATCCGAAAAATACGGTATTAAATACATACTTTTGTTATTAAATTAATGTGAAATACTTATACCAATTTTATTTATCTATCTATCTATCTGTCTGTCTATCTATCTATATGTGTGTCTGTCTGTCTGTCTGTCAGTTTTTCATCTGTAAATGTGATTTTATTTTAAAATGTGCTTTTTTCTAACCATATCTGCCATTTCTGCAGCATACACACACACACACACACACACACACACACACACACACACACACACACACACAGTGTCAACACTAAACATTCCTTCACTTTATAGGGGAGCTCCGCCCCTTTGGGATCCCCTTGTGTTTGATTGCGCTGCTTTCCTCATGTGTTTCGGGGTCCGAGAGCCGTTAAGTTTCCCAGCATGCAGTCTCAAGCTGAAACACATGCACGGATCCCATTCTCCATATGTGATTTTCTCCCGACGGTCTGTGGGATGAAAGCGTCCAGCAGCTGTTGCAGGTTTGTTTTGGATGTGTGCTGACAGTGGAAATATTTAATAGAGTTCCACTCGTGTCACTTTTAGATTTTATATAGAAGAGGATACTTGCGCCATGTTCCTTTGGCAAGCTGGTCTAGAATCCCATTGCGCTTGTCATCGGCTGCCAGTTTTGAGGAGAGCTAATAATCCTCCTCATAACGTTAAGCATACTGAACATTCAGAACTGGACGAACATCATACTCACTGAATGTACGGATGAAAACACTCATTGCGAGAGCATTGTGTTTAAATTGTGTCTTCTGTTGTCATTCAGCGGCAGGTTGTCAGTGAAAAAATGTGGCTTTTTCATTCCAGGCAAAGCAAGAATCACATATAAGTGGATAAACAGGTCTTATTTATGCTACATGGGATTTAAAGCGCCTTGTGCATTCAGTCACGCAGAAGAAAACCAGTTAATTTAGATGCAGCACCATGAACCACAATGAAAAAAAAAACACCCTCTAAATCCATAAACGAATAACTTGTTTTGTTAGCTTGAGTAATTCATTTCAAGAGTCGCAATGGGTTCGTTTGCTTTTGTCTGAATAAGGCAGAGTGAACGAACTCGGCACGTTACTAATACGATCATTCCTGTTTCAAGAACTCGTTTTCCTCTGTAATACATACCACCGCCTTGTTATTGGTCTCTGTAGCTTTTCGACACGTTGCTTTTAATCTAAAGAATGAGGTGTGATTTCAAGCAGTTGTCGACCACATGGCATCATTTAGACACGCAACGTAAAGCGGTTGCCCTGCGTGATTTCCTGTATCCTGAGGTTGAGTGGGCCATATGAACGGTGGAATAACAGCTAGTTAAGACACTTTCGACTAGTGGAATCATTCTATGACAAAAACAGGGCACTGGTGTATGCATGTGCGTAATTAAGGGATGAATTCTGATTTGAACTGTCACATATACAGCAGTGCAATATCATATAAAGTGAAGGTAAACGCCCAACATATTGACATTTTTGACAATTTTTATTAATGTTTATTTAAGTTGTTTAAAGTTAATAAAGTTATTTAGAGTGTGTGTTCAATATCCTATAGACATCCACAAGCTTAGTGTGTAGTAAAAAATAAAGTAAAATAAATAAATCTGTAATGCTACATACCCATAACTTGTATTGTTTTTTTCATACATGTTGCATGTATATATAATTTTCTTTATAGAATACATTTGAATGATTTCTTTGATACGTGAATTTTGATTCTAAAATACGTGTGTATAAATACAGTATTAATATTTATAAATATATATATACATTTATATATAAAAGTTTATATTAATTATTTTGTTAATGTGTGTGTGTGTGTTTTGTATTTTTGTACTGTACGCATAACAAAAATACATTTTTTTTTTACATTTTAAAAGTGAAAATAAACCCACAATAATTTTGGTTGTACAAGATACAGAATACAGTAGCTAAACAAGTAAATAAATTGTTGTTTTTTGTTGTTGTCATTATTAGCACAGAGGCATTCATTTTTAAGCCTGAGGTAAATTAGCAATTTTTTCTAATGTATAGTGGAAATTTTTCACAATACAAGCCTGTGTTCTCAGTGCCGCGTCCGACCCCGCAGACCTTCTTCTTAGAAATCAGCTAAATGTTCTGTCCACTTTTACCCGAGAGTCTATAGAATTAACCCAATACAAACAGATTATGCAAGTTAGCGAACCTTTGACATGAACATGTTGCTGTAATACTGCAGTGATTTCAGATTGTGTTCGTTAATATCATTTTTAATCGTTATCACGGAGTGTAATTTTCAAGCCAGAAAACATTACTCTTAAGATATATAGTCCTATATGGATTTTTATTGTTAACTATAATTAGATAACAAAACAATTATTAAAGCATTTTTACAACCAAGTTCAAACTTACCAGACTTATCTTAAATGTATATGCATGTTGGCAAGTTGACACATAGTGTTCTGTGATTGGCTGCAGACGGCAGCGAGGTCTTATGTCATCCATCTCGGCCCAGATGACGTCACATGTCAGCGTTCATTAATCTGAAAAGTGGTAATGAAAGATAGGACGAAATCAAGCATTGAGTGTCTCTGCAGGTCAGAATCAGATATACTCTCTTTACAGGATTAGCTTCAGCACATCCCACCACCCCGATTACCTGTCACACACACACACACACACACACATTACGAATCGCTTAATCGCATACTCCATTACTGTCTAAGATTGACCACAAATCTGTGTATGCATCAAACGCCGCTCTGTCTTTGTGTCAGCGTAGTTTTGTCTGTGTGCGTTAATAGCGTAAGCCAATAGTAGCAACACTCTTTTCTTCAGGTCCTCAACTGTTGCATCATTTATAAGACGGAAGGTAATCTCAGCCAGCCCCATTCACTCTGATTCAGAGACACACACACAGGTCTAAAGATCAGATGTAACATTAGCAAATTAGCTTGTTGCTTAATCACAGGTGCCGGGGCTTTCAGAGAATGGAGGTAGCGTTGGAATTAGCATTGCGCTAAAGCTAGCACAGAGTACAGTATATCTGTTCCGTTTGGCTCACTAATCCCACTCACTTGCCTGTTTGAGCAGCTACTAAAGCCACTAACACCGTGTTTTCTTCCCTGACATTGACTTTGAAAGCAAATGCAGTCGGTGTTTACGAGATGCATTAGCATAGGTGGTTAGCATGTAGCTGTGTGTGCCTCTCAGCCCATGATTTCAGTTGTGCCCTTGACATGTGTTCAGTCAGGCCACGGCAGCGGGCCGGGGAGGAAGCTGAAAGATTCAAGCGTTGCTTTCGGTGGTGGTGGCTCTTCGTCTCTGATTCAGGAGGTCAGTAATCATCCCAACCCCCATTCCTCAATTCTGCACTCACACACCCTTTGACTGGCCCCGGGCCCCTCGGTAACAATCCCTCTGTCCAAACTCTGGTGACAGTCTGGAACTTATACCTGACCGGGACAAAGGCTCTTTTTCTGTCCGATAAAGTCATGTGGCGACTTTGGGAGAGTCATTAAAAGGCGATAAAAGCCACCGTATTATTTGGACTATGAGCACACTTGTATTAATCTTGTAAGTGGCACAGTTTATTTCTAAGCATCTTGTTGAGAGTTAAAGTGCGCCTTGTACATACAGGAAAACGACCAAATATGGGCAGTCGGGCTACACAGATCCCGAATTCCCGCCAACAAACGTATGAAGCGTCAATTTACCTGTAGATTAGAGCTGCACAATTAATTGGTAAAAGATCGCTTTTATCACATTTTTACGATTCAGCCAAATTCGTCTGATCTTGAGATAACACACACTCCAGTGTTTCGATGGGATCAAATTAGTGTGCAAGCAACTCAATTTATTATCAGAGCACGTATGGTCAAAGCGAACCAATCGCTAAGCGGATCTCCGCCCACCACGGCAGGTCCTAAAACTAAAATTGTTTGAAACAATTTGCATACANTTTAAATTTAAAGCAAAGATTAATATGTGTTATTTTAATTCTGTTTGACAAACTGATCAAGGTTACATTTTTAAAACAATTGAATGTGAAATAATTGTGATCTTTATTCTAAGCAAAAAAATATGATTCTCATTTGATCCAGAATTGTGCAGCTCTAATTTAGAGACAAAGAAAAGCAGACAATCGGCATTCTGTGTTGGGCTGTAAACGGAACAATCCTGGTTTAATCCAGTCCCGATTTCATGAATAAGTGCTACTCAACTGACCGTACGATGCCCTATATAGTCGTCAACCCACATGCGGCATAGAAGGCCTGCTTTGTTTTTAATGGCCAGCAATGAATTCAAGGGTCAATTAGAGCCTGAATTCCACAGGCATGTGATACAACATTCTCCACCTTCATGAAAGAAAGCTCCATTACAGCCCGCGCTCCACTTTAATTCAGCCGACAACTTCTGTTGTAGAGCCGTGGATCATTTCGCTGGTTTTAAAAGAACACTTTGGTAGTGTTGTAAGGGATGCCATTGATTTCCACTGAATTCCACACCTTCATGCTAAAAGATTTGTGAGGCAGTAAAAGAGACGATGGAAAAAGTGAGACTCGGAGCGGCCGGCCGCTGGACACGCGGGCAACAATTAATAGTTGGAACAGCATCAGACCCCTCCGGAGCCCAGGATTTGTTTATTTTACAGATTTCGCCCTGCACCCCGGTTCCTTTCCTGCTGCTGTAAAGATGATTTATCAGGTCTGAAGGGAACTATGAAATATCCCAAATGAAAACAAGCTCGTGTTGCGTTTCGCTCAAAGGGTTTGTGTTTTTTTCCATCTGGTTGAGTTGTTAAAGAAGGCCGTCACCCAAAACATTTATGTTTCACAATGAAGACCACAGTATGCGAACACAGTGACTGGAAAAGGCCAAATAAAGGCGGATTGTGAGGTGTCGGCGAGAGAGCGACTTAAAGTGAACGTAAATATCTTAGCTGTTGGAGCGCACATCCTCCGAAGCAGGAAGGTTTGATTTCCTCTAGTTGGCAGAGAACACATTGTTTCATACGGTGGATGGGAAAATAATAAGTCCTCAAGGTCACGCATCATGTTTTCTTGAGCAGAAATCTCTCACTGCGATGGGCTTGTAAGAAGCGTCTGGTTCAAGATTATTTTGTTTGCTTTCTCAACAGTCGCATTGATTTATAGGCTTTTAAAAGCAGCATTTAATAATTGAGGCTCAGAACTTCTGATGTGTGATTAAAGCTAAACTGTTAGGGTTTTAAATAAAGGTTTATGGGACAGAAATGTTGCTTGTATAGTTTTTGCACCACTAAACATGCATTGCGAAGAATTATTCGATTATTGTTACAGAAAGGATTGTGTTTAACCAATCAAGTGCCAACTGTCAGCAAAGCCAAAGGAAAGTGGACTCTGACCTTCAGCGCACAATAAAGTAAATAGCACGGTCTGCTTTTGTCCACATACCATTTGTGGAAGATTTCAATATTGTGCAAGAGTCCTGAGTTAAAATATCGGGATTCTCAGATAGACTGATTGAATATTTTGACTGCTCACGATGATTTTAATACAGCGGGCATTCTCTACGTTTCTCATCCACTGAGCTTCTTCTATATTAATAATTATTCGCTGGATATAATATATTCTCATTCCAAATTTCGTCTGACTAATAACACTTTTCTATAACGTCTTTATTTGTTTCCAGAGTACAAATGGCTTCCTAAAATAGAAAAGCACTCTAGCCTGTTTCTGGTTATATTTAGTTAAACACAATAGGATTAATAGAGCTAAAAGATATATCCGTGCAATACTCCAAACCCATTCTGCCTGCTTCCTCTCTTAAAGTGGCACAGGGAAGCAATCAGTAAATTCTGATTGAAGTCTTCACTAAATCAATACAAACCAGATAGATCCTGGAATGTCATGGATTCACGGCTGATCAGAAGAGCTTCACATCCTTGTTGTGTTTCAAACAAAATTGTGACAATGGAGAATCATTTCCAATTGCCAACAATTTGTTCAACTAATAAAACAGGCAGGACTTTTAACTTGTCAGCGGATGTTTTCGTTTACGAATAAAAGTGCGGCGATGCATATTTTTTGGTATTGATGAAGCTGTTGGGCCCGAACGTGTCCAATCGAGATTGACCGCACTGTTAAAAAGCAGCCAATGCTATCAACAGAGGACATTATCCACTTTTCCTAGGATGAAGCCTAATGAAGTTAAATAGAATTTGGACAAGATAATGGATTTGTTTTCCCTGCTTGATTCCATTCTCTTCCCCTCAGTGCTCTTGACAAACTGTGTAGAAAAGAACTGCGGGGGAAACAGATTATTCAAGGCCAGTCACAAGGGGCTTGAAAGATCAATACTGACTAGTTTGAAAAAAAGCATCTGGAAAAAAAAATCTGAATTAGATAAATAAATATTTAGGTGATAAGTGAGAGAGTGTATTTGATTGGGTAATATTTGTTATACACACATATGCATTTATAAAAAAAAATACATCACTTTAATAATAATAATAATATATTATATTATATATATATATATACATACACGCATTTGTATGTTACTTTAAAAACATTTATATATGTATAAGTATAAATTACGTATTCATTAAAAAATGTAAACAAAATATTCAAAGTGACAGTGCAGTATATATATATATATATATAAATAATATAAATGTTGCATAGAAGTATATTTATGTATATAAATAATTTATATAAA
The DNA here is from genome assembly GCA_028128575.1 of Paedocypris carbunculus. NCBI lineage: Eukaryota > Metazoa > Chordata > Actinopteri > Cypriniformes > Paedocypris > Paedocypris carbunculus. Next base: position 130,100 of record SOMO01000204.1, on the reverse strand, counting down.
CTGTATAAAAAAAATATTACGATGTTATTTTGTGGCATGGTAAGCACACACACACACACACACACACACACACACACACACACACACACAAACCTCTATGAGTGAAGGCCACTGTATTCCAGGGTTGTGTTAGCACTTAGGTGCAGGAACTAAGTTGTTCCTATAGCGCCATAGAGACTTGTGCTCCGGGTCTGGCCTCTTCTCGGGGGGAGCTCGGTGACCAATATAAATTTACAGCACATAGCAGAGGAAGTAGCTTGTACAGCGACCTTGCCTCACAATTTCACGGCCTGGACTTCATACAAATCTGATTTTGGTCACGTCTCGTGGTCGTAAGTTAAAATCCCAGGCAAAATGGAATTCCGCTGCACGCTTTACCTATAGGCCCAACGTCCCGGCCCGTCGTGTATAGTAGCATGCTAAGAATGTTTTTCACTGTCTCTTTAAGATTGCTCCCGGAGAAACATGATCCTCTCTAATCAGCATTTGCCTCTGTGAAATCTAACATGGGCTTGCTGACTCTACGTTTCTGTTTAGCATAAGCAGAATCTGATGACCTTTGACCTATTTGTAGACCTCACCCCCCCTCCTCTCAATGCCATAAAACTAGACTTGCTGCGAATAGATTCCACACTTGGTCATTGATCATTAAGGAGATCAAAGGGTTGGTGGAAGGATCAGTGGTGTCCGTGGAGCGCTGGGTAGATGCGTACGCGATGGCGTGATGTCCTGACGCTCGGAATAATGCCGCTTATTGTTCCTGGGAAGATGTGATGTCTGACATTTGCGTGTTGTGTGTGTGAATGTATGTATATATAGGGCTCACCTTTCACCTCTCATTACTCACCGCTCGCTATGTCTCCACGTCGCTGCAGTGTCTGTTTCTAACTAGTTCACGTGAAGAAATTTGCCGTATTCCATAGAGCCGACCACGACTCGTATTCCCTCTCTTAAATAATTCAGTCGTCGCTGTAAAGCTGTTGCTTAAAGGCCTCTTTCCGTCAGTGGCATTTTGTTGGCTCGTAGCTTGTTCTCCTGCTGTGAATCATCTGCTTAGACAAATGTTTTATGATAAACAGTAAATTTGACAAGCCGATGCTGTTCTACAGATCAGGTCCAGATGGGCTTTACAAAGACGCAGGGCTCAATTATGATACTAAAGAATCAATCCAAAGGCTTTTAGTGATTTGGTTTTTAAATAGGATTGTAAAGAAATGTTTTTACTACTCGGTGGGCTTTAAAGAGTCTTCACAGGAATTTAAAGTTGAATAAACTTCTCTTTTTGGGTCTGAACAAGATATGATGAGGACAGTGTGATATTGGTGTTAACACACAATTATTTCAGTTTAGCTTGTGGAGCTTTATTCCACTGATATCAGCACATTTGAAATATTGACCTGGTAAACATAAAAAAGTTAGTTGGAATTCGTTTTGAAGTCGGATGAAGTATCTGGTTGTGCATAATAGAATTCATATTGCAACAAAAAAACTTTGTGTTGTAATAAACATAGTGAAATAAGATAAAATAGGTAATCAATATTACAAATGTCAAGAAATAATAAAGAAAATGTACAAGTTTAAAATTGTACACAATTTTTATCACACACAATCACACACTGTATACTAACCAATTGTGTAAAGACACAAAAATATGAGCAGTCAAAAAAAAATTTCTATTAGTTTGCAGGAAAACTACGTACAGTCATTGGCATCCATTATGGGTTTTCTATTTATCATCGGTGGTTTGTTTTCTTCAGCACTTGTTTATTTTCTGGTTGAATATTTTCTCATGTATTGTATTCGTTTTCTTGTGGTTTTACAGGAGTTAGAACTCAAGTGTTTGAAGGTATAATTTGTGGTGATATCTTCACCATCTGCTTTTGCAATGCCGGTTCGACCCCCTCCTCTGGCAGGAAATGGCATCCCCCACTGATGATGTGGCACTTTGAGTCATAAATTTAATAGCCTACCCCCCCCCCCCCTCACGTTTCCCCCAATGCTTCACTATTGCTTATAGTCCCTTTATTGTTTTCTCTCTCTCTTAAGCCTGACCTTATTCCTTCAATTATTTATCTATTTCAGTCCTGTTGCATAGCTATGATTTGTTACCACAACCCTAACAGTGGATTGGTAGCTTTATGCTCCGCCCCCTTGGCCATGTCCAGTGCAATATGGCCTTTGTGATCAGTGACAGGTGAAGAGAATTGATGAGATGAAGCCAGCGATTTCCTGCCATTTATAGACTTGCTCCATATGGCTGTTGATTAATGGCCTGTTTTGTGATCATCTGCTATAGAAATTAGGTTATTATAATGGAATTAAATAATTGCAGGAGCAGGTTAGGTACAGATTTGGAAATTAGATATCTATTAGGCTTTCTAACAGAGCCTGCGGATTGATGGAAGACACGCTAAAGATTGGATTGGAGAAACATATTGGTGTGTTGCAGATATCTTGTCAATGTATGATGTGTTTTTAATGGATGTAAATCAACTTTACTTTTTACAGTAATAGGAAATTTGTGACTAATTTAGGATTGCCTTCATTTTTTTCAAGCTACATTACGGTATAACAAGATGCCATAAATATCATCTAGAATATCCACTATAGAAAAGGAAATGAAATCCATGAAAGAAGTCACAAGCAACTCATTAAAAGACAATCACTAAATCATTCAATAACCCGCGAAATGCTGAGTTGATAAGGATGCTAAAACACAAACGTTTCTTCAAGCGATGTCTTCTAAACTGCTGAGTCATTCAGGGAAGACAAGCAGTGTTGCTCAATTCTTTAAATTTTTTTTTTTTTTGCAACCAGACCAAAATGAGAAAACATTATATACGTATGATATACGTAAAACCCAAAAAGTCTTGACCCAACGTTTTGACCTTCCACGTTCACTTCTCCGCACGCTGGTTTGTCTTATAGTCTCATCAGTTATGAAGAAATAAAATGAGAAGTCGCTTTCAGGCTAGACATGTAACCGCTCTTGTGCAACGTCATCGTTGACTGTGCTGGCGTAGCGTTTGCCTTCTCATTCTTCATTGCCGCGTGATCTGTTGAGTTTACATGCAACCACAAGTCCCGTTTGCAAAGTTTGCTAAACCCAACAAAAGATTATTGAAAGATACCCAATGTAAAGCGGTTTAGAAGAACTGACTCACTGCTTGAACAAAGATGACACTACAAATCCCCTAAAACCGAACAAACAAGTTATAAAGATTAGCTTGTCTCATAGCTACGAATGGTTTACGAATGGCTAATTGGCTAACAGCTAACACATGCTGATGAGTTTAGTTTTTATCTGAGGTAAAAACATTTAGGTTTTTATTGTTGTTTGTTTGGTGTTGAGGTATATATGGCAGCTCGCTTTAGAATTTGCTTATTAAAGACGGCTCTGTGTGGTATGGTTGCCATTTTGAGCCTGGCTGTCAAAGACCATAAAAGGTTAGCTCGCACAGGAGCTGCACTGTTGATATGACGGAGGCCATTGCCTGCAATACACACAGCTGTGGGAAACACCAGGTCCTTCTGACACACTTACACACCAACACACACAGACAAGCTTAGCAATTCTTCTCCACAGAGCAGTCAACACAGACTCATCCATCACCGATCTATTCCGAGCTCCCCTCTTCCGCTTTGTTCGCTAGTATTGGCCGCTACCCAACTTTACTTAGGTGAAAGTGATATGAACGTACCGCTGGTGGTCTGTGGTAATAAATTCTGCCTATTCGGCTTGAGCATACGCTCTGAATTGTGAGCCTCAAAACTATGTCAACGTTTTTCAGGGCCCAAATCTCTGATGGTGACAGGAAACTGTTATCGAAGAATTATAAATTTGGTTCAGTCTATACATTAAATTGGTAATTGTCACACAATTTAAAATTAACCTATCGTAACTATTTCAGATTACACAGTGTGAAATTCACTCATATGGTTTTTGAAGATCCCAGATGATTGAAAAGCCAAATGAAACTCTTTATTCTCTCCATTTGTGTCAGTCAGTAAGAATTAATTAATTGTGTTGCGTTGGAATTTTTGTACATTTTCTAACCAATCAAGTTTTTTGTTGTGTGAGTGTGTTTGTAGGTGTGTGAGCTGTAATGATTGATTCAGATCTACTGTTCTATCACAATAAAGCATGTGAAATAAGAACAAAAGGTTACTTCTGTCTATATTTAAAGTTAGAATTATTGCTAAGTTACTTTGGACAATAAAATGAACAGCACTAACACAGAATTGATTGTCTCACTGTAACGTCTAACGTAAAGTAATCATGCAGAACAACCTTAATCTCCTGGACATGTTTCTCTGAGTCTGCATTTGTATTTTTTTTTCCTTTACTCTCTGGCCATGTTGCTTTGCATTATTTATTTGTGTAGAGAGACCAGTTTCCAACTGCCTCATGTTTGTTACCTATGATTTATTCACGTAGCTTTATATTGGTTTAAAGGCGGATATGTGCAATTCCATCTGCACTGTCTGAGTTATACTACCGTTTTGATTAACTGTTCATGGACCCAGGAGCATTAGAACCATATGCTGCTCTGAACGAAAAAATCTTCTAATGACTAATCCAGGCCATGTGTTGATAAACATGTTTTTAGAAGGTGAACTAGGAGTCCTGGTCTTGCTTGCACCAGGACAGATTTCAGAAAATGAAAAATACAGCCAAGTTATTTTTAGGAATATTCACATAACTCTGTCGCCTCACAGCAAGGAGGAACTTGTTCAAGTTTGGTCTGGGTTTTTTTGTGTGGAGTTTGCATGTTCTCCTGTTTACATGGGGCTTTTCCAGGTCTCCAGTTCAAAAACATGCGTTCAGGAGAATTTAAGTTAAAAATTGCTCAAAGGTGTGAGTGAGAGTGTAAATGTGTGTGTCTTGCTCTGTGATTGGTTGGCCATCAGGGTGGGTGCCCCGCCTTTAGGCTGGGATTGGCTCCTCGTGACCCCAAATTGGAAAAGAGCTTCTGCAAACAGATTGATGTGTAA
>SOMO01000204.1:91322-113608 GCA_028128575.1 Paedocypris carbunculus | reverse complement strand
GACTGACAACTTTCCAACAGCATACTGTAAAATTATGATTTATTACCGCTATATTGGGTTTTTTGTTTGTTTGTGTGTATGTTTTTCAACATAAAACAGGTTTTTGTATTTGCAGAATTTCAGTAAGCGCCAATTTGCCGTTGATGCAATAAAGCGTTATTTTGCTTTAAAAACAATCCATGTACATTTGCAGGGTTTAACTATAACTGATTTGTTGTTTTCATTGTCGGAATCTAAATCACGTCAGACCATGTCTTTGTCCAAACACGTTGAGGCTGAAGATGTGGCTAGTCTTCCTCTCGTCTGCATTAGCAATTACCGTGACACAGAAACCAGTGGACCTGTGTTTTCCCTTCAGACCTTGAAGACCACGAATGAAGAAGATGACATTATCACTGCAGAGCTTTACTCTTCCCTTCAGCGCAATAACAAAACCAAAGCCCTGATCCCTCACAAGTATCTGCAAGGCTGTGCTGAGTGTATTTTTCCATAAATTAATGATTGGAAGGGGCAATCAATACATCGATGGTAAAGTCTGTATGTCAGCAGCCTGTCTTTGCACTAATGCTGCGTGGTTCTGGGCTACAACAATAGTGATGCAATGGGCCAATTTGCTTTTAAAGGTGTATTCATTAACATCTATCTTTTTATACGTAAGCTAAATTGCTGTGCGCGTTTAGCGTGGTTTATTTAAAAAGCGTTTGGTTAAGCTTCAGGGCTTTACAGAATACATTTACAGAATGCACTGGTTGACTTTTTGGTCAAAACTCGTTTGGTAATACCTGGAAGGAGTTCTAGCGTAAAACATTTTGGTGACTCTGTCCCTTTAAGGAAGGTGTTGTTCTTGGCAGGTGCTGTCGTTCTGTTTTTCATTGTATTAACCGTCCATTGTTGTTACAACCTGTGATTTAGACGTTTTCATTAGACCTCATGATGTCTTATGAGCCATTTAATCTGAAAGCGTGACTTTTATCAGTGTTCCATTCAAAGGGAACGTTTGGGAGGGAACGTCATCCATCACACGCACACCCAGCACATTTGTCACATGAGTTGCGTTCAAAAGGTGCTTTGTAAGCCATGTAGAGGGGATGCCGTGAATAAAATAACCCGCTGTCGGATTAAAAGACGTGCAACCGGCCCATCAATCAAGATTACGTGTCCCATTTTTATAGATCATAAGAGACAGGTGGAATTTTACGTTGTGAAACCTTGTTTTATAATAGGTGATATGTTATTATGTGGGTTGTAATGAATCTTAGGGAGCGGCCAGAGGTGACACAGAGTTACTAAAGACCACAGCGGTCATCAGACGGCACATGTCGGGATAAAAGATTGACAGAAATTGTGGTGGTCCGGGCAAATGATTTGTGGTATGGCTGAATCTGAATAGTAGGGCCAGAGGGCATGGAACTTTAAAGACGGAGAGATGAAGGGAAAGCTTTTAATAACAGGGCTTGGTCATTATATAAGATCCGGGGGCAAAGAAGCGATTAAGCAGGAGAGGTGGGTGAGTTTGTTAACCTTTAACCTTTTCAGACTGTTCACACACCCTTTTGGGATGTTTTTATATGACATGATGAATTGGAAAACAAATTTTACACACAGATATATTTATAAACTGATATATATGTATATATGTAGAGTGAGAGAGAGATTGCCGCTACTCATTACATTACTCATCACACACTTTTCTGCACATTGGAGTTTAACTGACTTTTAGTTCCTTTTTTAATCTATTTTATGAGAGACTTTGAGCGAGATTGTCTCTCCAGCGTGTCCTGGGTCTTCCTCTGGGCCTCCTACAGGTGAGGCATGTTCGGAACACCCCCCCTGGGAGACGTTCCGAGGGTATCTGAAATAGATGCTCAAGCCACCACGTGACTTCTCTCAATGTGGAGGACAAGCAGCAACTCAGAGTTCCTTCAGAGTGTCAAAGCTCCCAGAATCTCTGTGTAGGAACTCATTTCAGCCTCTTGTGTCCGAGGCCTTGTCCTTTCAGTCTTGACCCAAAGCTTATGACCATCTTTGAGGGTTGGAACATTGATTGATAGGTAAACTGAGAGCTTTGCCTTTCGGCTCAGCTCTATCTTTACCACAAAAGAAACTGTGCTTCTAATCTGAAAAAAGTCTAATCTGAAAACTATGCCAAATTCCATGATGCGTCAGTTGCCACTTAACATACTAACAATTTACCTATATGCTAAAGGGGTAAATCTAGCCAATCAAATTAAAGCCTCTCTGTAACATCGTTAGCATTTTGGGCATTCAGACGGTGATTAAGCGGTCTGTGGGCGTGGCGTCTGAGTGCAAGCCTGGAATAAACTTCACTTCAGGTGGCCAACAAAACACACAACTGATGTTCACTTATTTAGAAATCCAACCAAAGGACGCTCACCAAAAAAAGTTGTGCAATTGCCCCAATTTCAAGGACGCCTTTACTGCTCTGGGTGGTTAATCAGTAATGACGATTGTAATTTAAAGGGCATTATGGTTAATATTACTTGTGATAGTGAGACCGTAGAGCAAGACTTTATTGGCTACTCTGCAATGCAATTTTTTTTGAAGAATGCGTCCATTATCTCTGCATGGAACTGCGGTGCTAATAAGTGCATTGTATAGCATCTGTCAAGGTCTTTACATTCTCTATACATCATCTCAGAGGTCAGGTTTGAAAGAAGACACGAAGCCTCTTAAATCCAAGGCAAATGCCCTCTGGCTTCTTGTAGTTCAGCCATTCTCTCATTGAGTAGTATCAGTTATTGTCAGCTTTCATTTGAAGCTTTTCTAAAGAATGCCGCCTTCTTACAGCAGACCATTCGTTTTATTTACGTGATTGTTTGTCATGGGATGCACTTAAGGAGTATTTTTTTTATTTGAAATCCACCATAAACATGGAAGGCATTTGTAGCGGCGTAAAATTCCAAATGCTGACTTTCGGAATTCACCTCGCGTTAATCTATAAGCAGCATTTGTCTACGAAGAAAGACAATCCAATGAAGATAGATACATGCTTTTACTATCCATTATTGATGAAAACACGCTTTCAGAAACTGTCCAGAGCAAACGATATATAATTCATGGTGCTCTACTTGAGCGAGCGAGGATTTGCTGTGTTCTTCACTTGTAATTAAAGAGCGAAATGTGAGCGGAGAGCAGTTTTCAGTCTAATCCCGTAATTGCTGAATGGGGGTTTGCTATTAAAGTTTTCTCAATTCTGACTCGCATTCTGGTGTTTTCTTTCATTATTCCGGCATGAATGAGGTCAAACTGTAGACGGACTGCTTTCACGTCAAACCACAGTGTAGCGAAAACTGTGATTATTGGAAGCAGATGCGAGAAACTGCCAGATGCATGGTCTGGAGAAGGCTTTCATTCACTGGCTTTTTTACTGGATAATCTCTCTGAAGCTTGAGGTCAGGCAGAGAGGCTGCAGGGAACACTTGAAGTCTCATGGACATTGCTTTAGTACTCCGACCACACAATAAAACACAGTGAAGGATGATGGACCCTCTGATCTTGATAAGAAGCGGTCGCATTATGAACGAGGATTGCAAGTGTAAAAATAAAAATACCAGGAGGATTCTCATGAGCGTCGCACACAACATTTTGGTTGAGTTTTGTCAGACGAGTTTCCTATACGCTATATAGGTATGTCTACGGGAATCGTAGCGGTAGCTTGAGGCAAGCTACATGCTAATGCTCTGTAGCTCAACAGGAGAGTTGATGTTTGCACCATCAGTGTTGGACATCCATGGAAGATGGACATGAAGATGGGTCAATCTTTGAAGCCATGTATTGGGTTGCCTTGGACAAAGTATAAAATGTAATTTACTTGAGTTTGATAATGTATATTTGTTACTAGAAAGCTACATGCTAAAGCTTTCATGTAGTTTATTCTGTTGAGACATTTGCCAAATCAAATGTGTGGGTTGGTTTTCTATTAAAAACACAAAGGGTAAAACTTTAATGGCAAGGCAATATACGTTACCTTGAATGAAGTGGATAAATATAATATATCACTAGTTATAGTTTCTGAAAAGCTACATGCTAAGTGTTCTTGTAGCTCATTCAGTGGAGATGTTTGCCAAACCAAATGTGTGGTTTGGTATTCCATTAAAAACACGAAGATGGGTCAAACTTTAACAAAGCAATGCAAGTTGACTTGGATAAAGTAGATAAATATAATTTATTTACGTTCTAAAAGGTATCTTAATTTCTAGAAGCTACATGCTAAAGCTCATTCAACTCGAGTTTGCCAAACCAATTTTCTGGGCTACTTTGACTGCAATGTAAGTTGGCTTGAATAAAGTCCATTAATGTAATTTACTTCATATTTGTACTGTAGCTATAGCTGATTAAAAGCCACATGCTATGAGTTGATACTTGCCCAACCAAATGTATGGGTTGGACTTCCATGGAAAACATGAATATGGACAGAACTTGGCCAGAAATCCAGTGCTAGTAGCCTCAGATACAATGCATAAACGCGTTTTCCTGTAGCTTTAGCTCCATCTTGTACTAAACGTAATTTACGGCCAAAAAAAACATTAGATTAAAATGGCGCATTTTTTCACACCTTCCGCCACCGAGTCTAAGGGGCAGCCTACGTGGACCTGGCCCCGTAAAATAACACTTAGCACTGCCAGTACACGCTCAACTCACTGCCACTTAATCCAGTCCGTCAGCTCAAGTACCCGGGCAAATCCCATTAGGAGGAACTCCGTCAAGGAAAGACAAAGATCAGCCCTTCATATTAGCTTACACATCTCATTATGTCAGCTGAGTTCGCTTTAGAGCTGCACACTGATGCTTGGATGAGCATGTGTGTGTGAATGTTGTGCACACTTCAATGTGTGTGTGTGTGTGCGTGTAATGGAATGGAAGCAGCACTGGCGGTCTGCCCGTTTGGAGCCATGCCAGCGTGACCGGTCCGGTTGTTCTCTAATTAACTCCTGCTCCCTTGCGCCTGTACATCTCACACACTTGTACACACAGGCACATTAAGTCCAGCCGTTTCCCAGGAGCTCCGGTAGCGCACGCAACTTGCCGCACACAATGAAGGTTGTTGTGATCGATCCTGTTGCCATGGGATTTTTTTTCCCGTCAAGTATCGATGCTCGTTAATTAGCGCTTCGCTCCGATGGTTCTTATCGTCGCAATTTCAGTTTTTGTTTGTGCCATAACACCAGTCACTTTGTCAATTATCTGTAGATATTACTCCACGTGTCCGGAGCGATTTTACAAGTGTTGGAATTGACATAATATTGTATGTAAAATGCAGATTAGATTATCAGAGTTGAGATTAAGACTCTTGTTTTCTTATTTTCGCCAAAAAAATGAGGTGAAATTTAGACCTTATGCCTATAACTTGATTGTACTTGTCAGTTTTATAGCTTTGAGTCCTTGTACGAAACATTTGAAGGCTATTCTTTCCATCGGAATCTAAGGCAGGGGTCACACGTTTGAAGTGGTTGGGGGCTTTTGCCCCGAGAGGCATTTAATAGGAGGGTCGTTTTAACACGGAAGTATTGGGAAGTTCAATTTTTCTGATCATTTGATTTACTCGTTTTTGTCCGTAACTTGAGTAGTGTACAAGTTATTTTCTTCTGTCTAATAGAAGCAATATAAAACCGTAGTGTTCTTTAGATTTGGTGTTTGTATTGAACCTACAAACCATTTACGTTTTGCTTTGTTTTAACTCTCCTTAAAAATGCAGCGCAACATTGAATCTGGAATTTTTGCAAACCTTTGAACTTTTTCACATTCGGTGAGAATCACATTTCACGTGTCCTAAAAGTACGAATACCACTGAATAGATAATTTAATTCCAGCCTACATAATTTTATATTTTTATATATATTTTTTTAATGAAACATTTTGTCGTTCTTTTATCACTACCTACATCTAACTTTGTTCCAAGAAAGCCTTTACCGTTATTACAAACATTCATCAAATTATTCTAAGTAAAATGTTTTGCTATTGTTCAAATCACATATTTATCTTCATTCTTTCTTCAAGTGTTTCAATAGGTTAAAATAAACTTTAGAGCAATGAAATGCTCAAAATTCATAATATCACATATTTTTATATACAGTATATGTGTGTATGTATATATATATACAGTATAGTTTTTGTCGATTATTCCGAACACCTTGGCTTTTTACCTGCCGGCTTTTTGATCAGAACACCTACAGACCGAGGGTGTATTATTTGCAAGGTCAGTGGGGTTAAAGGAAAAGAAGTAAAAGCATTTTCTAAACTTTTAAGTCAGCAGCCAGTCCCTCTGCTAAAGCCTCCAGGTTTTAGCTTGACATGTAGCTGCTCTAGAGTGCTTTAGTTTAACAGGGTTCAAAGTCATATCCCCATCTGCCCCCACGGCTACTTCAGGGCTTTCAACAAACAAATGTGGTGTGTGTTGTTCAGTATGTTTTTCAAAGAATGTCATTGGCCCAATTACGAGATTGGAGTGTTGCGAAATGACGTCCCCTGCCCTTATATGCTGTTTTTATCATCAAGTGTGTTCCAGTGTCCGGGGGTGTCGTAAAAATAATAGCAATTGCGAATACCAATTTCTTTGATTGCAAAAAAAATTTGCGTATTTATTTATTTATTTTATATCTTCTGATTTGTTCGTGCATGATTACAATTTTTACCAACCAGAACACACTCACATGATAATTTGAGCATTGATAAAGCTATGGAGTAAAATTAAAAAGGGGCTAAAATGGTTTTCGCATTAAAGTATATACTACTAATAATAACAAAAACTACATTAATAATAAATAATAATAATAGTAATAATAATAATAATAAATAATCATAATAATAATACATTTTATTTATAACGCACTTTCCATTATAGAATCTCAAAGTGCTGACACAAAGTAGCAGACTTAAATTTGGCAGTTGTGTTTTTGATTTAGCAAATGTGGTTTTGAAAGACTCCAAATCCTGAACTTCTCCTAGAAACGCAGAATTTATTTGGCTAGTCATTTCATTTCAAATATTCATTTCAAGAAATTGTAATGCAATTTAATTGTTCTTTAATCCCCAGTAAGTCAGTACCAGTTCTGGTTTTATCCAATGGCAGCATTTGGTTGGATTGTGGGATAGTGTATTGTATTGTGAAGGGCTCCCTCTACTGAGTTTCTAGTCTGGACACCTTGTTCTCCATCTAAGTGCATTTGAAATCTGTAAATGTTTTCTTAGTACTATATTTAGCTATCAATTTTGAAGATACGTGCAAAGATTTTAATGTTTTTATTGATTTGTTTCTTCTTTAAATGTAGAATTGAAAGTGCCGGTGTGTCGTCTTGTTGCTTGTGTCAAACTTGAAGTTATTGAGAATTATTCATCCTTTCATTGAGGAAAATCTGCTCATTGCCTTCACAAAAATTCTTTCATCTGATTTTAACTGTAAAGAATGTTGGGATTTTTCAGTATATTCTCTGACTAATACTAAGACGTTGTTTTTTTTTACTAGTCTATTTTTTTTAATCCGAATTTGAGCCTCAGATTCTAACTAGTAAGTTGACTGTAAAGTATGACTTTAAATTGCAATGCATGAGTCTTAATGCACGGCTGCTTTGCATTCCTGCAGTCATAATGCTCACTACAGAACACATTTGTCCATAATGGAACACTCATAGGTGAAGCAGACCTCTAATGTACTTTCCGCTTGTAAATATTTAATAGAATGTCACAGACATCATGCTTTTTTATTTTTTTAATCACCTCTATACTAGTCATCCCAACTTAACAATGACCTCTGTCGCTATGACCTCATCGCGGTCTTGATTAACGTCAAACTGACTCTTCTATCTTGCCATTACTAATGTAATATACGTATACATATATTGTTGCGATTCTGACAAATTCTGACTGGATATATCTTGTTGTAGTGATAATTTTAAGTATTATCACTGTTGCAATAACAGAATGGCAATATCAAACGAGTATACTAATAGAAGTGTACTAGAACAAATTGTTATAAAAATTGCACAAAGGTAATGAAAATCATTTATACATATTCTGATGTAACAGTATTATTGTACTAAACTGTACAATTGTTCATATTTCAAACCTGAACATTTTTTTTTTTTTTAAGAACTTCTGCTTTTCATGCCCAAAACAGACATGCAGATATCATTAAGATATCATCTTAAATTCTTCTTCCATTTCTGGGTCACGGGGAGCTATTCCTGCAAAGTTCGCGACCAACCGCTACAATGATGAAAATATTAGAATGAAATAATTGCTTTATATATACAGTAAAGCGCAATCGAAAACAAATGAAACCACTCAGAAGTAAAAGGAATGGAGGGACAAACACAGACCACTTTCTACCCTAGAACCAAAGTGTTTTGCTTTTATATCTCCACAAAACTGCAATCACTTAACTGACAAGTGAAAAAAACAACAAATGCTTTCCTAGAATTAGCTAAATGAACTGAATCAATAGGATCATCTGAAGAAAACGGGCGTTGTGATATGATCTTTGCATGTTACTGGACAGGCTTTACTGGATTTCAGAGGTTGATGGTTCCAAGCTTGTCTTTTGTTTGCTCGCCACATTTTGCCGCTCGTCACATTTTTTTTATTTGCATTCCACGCCTCGAAAATGTCACAAATGGATAAAACGCCTGTCATGTCATTTTCACAATTTAAACTCGCTTTACCTTTTCCCAGCACATCGATTGCATTGGTCCTTTAATATTGGTGACAGCTAATACACTCTTAAATGATCGGTTATTATCTCCGGGGCCTTGTTCCATGTGCCCCGCTGTTTCCAAAGGTCATCCCTCTGTCTTCCTATATCGACCTGCTCGCCTGTTAACGTGGTCTAAGACTTATTGAAAGTGAAGGTTGAGGAACATATTTCCATCAGGTTGCAGTCTTCACCTTCGCGAGACGGCCTTTAAAAGGCTCTTTTGAGTGTGTCTATTCAGAGAGAAGAGACAGGATGGAAAAACATAATGGATATGCCAATAAGAGAAAAGCTTCCTTATAATGCTTCTGCTCTCCCTCCGCTGTGAGTATCAGCATCTAGATTCAGTTTGCCGCGTTTTACGGCAGATGAGTGCGTACGCTTGCGACTCGATGAAAAACTTGCGCGTGACACAAAGGAAATGTCTGAGCGTGAACCTTGAATCTCATAGTAATAAATGCATTTGTATTGTTCCGCAGCTTTACGAACTGGACGACGATGAGAAGCGAAAAGAGTTTCTGGACGATCTCTTCAGTTTCATGCAAAAAAGAGGTACGTCTCCTAAACTGGGTGGGAATTTCATTAAATCGTTGTCTTTTATTGAGTTGATTTGCTTTGGTCATAGATGTTGTTCACATCCAGGAAGTGACCACACCTTTAGTTTGTAGAGATTCATCTGACTGTAGGGAGCAATATTTTGGACAAAATTTGGAAGATTGGTTGAATTGCATTGGTAAATAAGTTTCGCTTCAATGTACAAAAATAGTCTTATGATTGAGCGCAAACATGAAGAAAAGCAATTTGCACAATCTCAAGATGAATTTACAAGGTCAATTCAAGAAGTGACAGTGCCTGCCAATCAGCATCAGGGGGCGGGCCAAACACTGGGACTAAATAGTTAGAAAAAAAAATTTTTTTTTTTAAATTACTACATTTTTAAATAATGATTTTTGTCCAACATCTCCTTCCATTTTTCCCACTTTCAACAAAGCATCATAACTGTCTGGGACTCATCTTCAACCATGCCAACAACACAAATATGGGTTTTATTGTTATGTTAACGCTGAGAATGTTTCGATATTATAGCGATAACTCGGTCAGGTTTCTCTGAAGTGCTGTGCCATGGTGGCTTTCTTCTGCCACAGATACCATCTGTACAAACGGCTTCTGCTGTTTGTTTCATCATTACGCTCGGATTATGTGAAAACACCCCTGAAGGTCTGACCTTGCCGCCGTAGGGAAGGCGGCATCCTGGTATTATGTTGCTGGACCGTAGCGTGATGAACTTTCAACTGTGTAAAGGAGGGCCGTTATCCCAGACCTGTTCCCATCGTGGGCTTGGATCTATTTTGGAAACTTTATAGAGGAAATAGAGGGCTTTAAATGGTCTTGCGTAATATGAGGAAGTTTGCAGTCTTTGAAGACATTTCAAGATGGGACAAAATTACAGAGCTATTTCCAGAAAACAGAACTGCTGTTGTTGTTTTGTCCAACTCTATGGAAATTTGTCAATTTGGTTGCCATGTTTTGGCAAAAATGTACAAAGAGGCACTAAAATCAGAATCAGTATAAAAAATAAGCATATTTTGTGAAAATGAAATAAAAAATTAAAATAAGAAAAATCTTTATTTGCCTCACAGTTGGTAAATTGCATTTAACAACAGCAAAGCAGATAGAGAAGAATAATAATAAGCACACATCTATGAATAAACAAAATAAATAAATATACATAAATAAACACAAACAAACATAAAACAAACAGTACACATTCAAACCTTTGTCAAAAAGCTTAGTAAATGTTGTGACCAGTTAAGATTTATAATTTAATATTAAGTTGCCTTATATCAAGTAAAGCAATGTCAATCATTTTAGGTTTTAATTGAATTGACTATTTACAATTAGATTATTAGTGTAATTATATAATATTAATATTTCAATAGTTTGATCCTTAGAGTGGTATTTCTTTTATGTACATTTCTTCACCATTCCTATCAGTACTGTTTGATTGTCAAAAAGATTTTAAGAGTGTATCTTGTTTTTTGCCTTTTATTTTTACTTGTTAAACTGTAACTATAAAACTTTAAAAACAACTATTAGAATTAGATCATCATGTAAACAAATTCCAGATAGCAGAAGATATTGCAATAAATATTGACTTTTTTCAAACGTTTTAATTAATGCTCAATGCATTTTTGTTTCACGTGAATGTGTAATCTTATTAAAGATAATAATTGGTGCTTGGTTAAGTATTAACTGCTAAAGCATCTAAAACTCTGTGTAACAATCCACACTCAACACACTTTTGTGAAATAATGTTTAAACACTTTACAAGATTTTTTTCCTAGCCGAACCTCAAAGGTGTTTAAGATATTTTAGCTTTAAGCTGAACAACAACTTTGGTTTAGTGCTGGAGGCCGTTCAGGTCATAGTGTATTTGATTTATTGCTGCGAGCCAATGGACGGTGGAAGAATGGTGTTTTGTCACATATATCTGTTTTAAACATAAGAAAGTGAGATGAGAAGAATGCAAGTTTAATTGTAAGTGCATTTTTATTATGCATTTTGAACCGTCTGATCCATCAGTGGTGGGCCGTGTGGATTCCCTAGATTACGACTTTTTGTAATATAATTTGCTACAGGTTTCAGGTTTACTCTTAAGATTTACTTAAGTAACTTTCAATAAGAGTGTCCTGCGTAGGAAGACGTGATGTTTGCTCGTAGCTTTGCCCGTGACTTCTCCAGCCTGCGGAAATCTAACAAAGTTTGATCAATACTTCACGTCTCATTCTGTGAAATAGATGATAATCATTCTCATTACTGAGAAAGAAAGTATTGTGTGTATTTTTTTGTCTTCTGATTAATGTCAGTTCTCTGGTTAGGATGCTGTCATTCAGTTTACCTGTCATACTAGTTTTACCATTGTGTTGTCACTCGCGTATCAATGGTATTAAATGGCAGAGTGGTTTCATGTCTGCGTTATCATACTGACAACATGAATAGAACGGAAACTCCCATTTAGCTTCGTTTTGTCACTCAATAGGATGATTCATCTGAAGCGAGGCCAACGGGACAGAGGATCCACAATAAAATACACTCAATTGTGATTTACTCGGGTAATCGACTAGAGACGTTGGGTTGAGTTCATGCACGTTGCACAGATTTTATTCTGAAAATAAATGGCAAAACTTCCCAACTGTCAGAACATTATGGGGGTGAGATGTACCAGTATAAAAGTTAATACCGGTTTTTTTGTTGTGCCATCAGGAGGATTCTGAACATCAGTGTACAAATCTTGTGGAGACCAGTTTTGCCAAGCTTTACTTTATAAAGGACATAACGTTAATATCAGTGAGGCAATGTCAAAGCTCCTCACTGTGCTGTGCTCAATCCTTGCTCTGTGATTGGCTACTTAGGCAGACATTAATAATCGCACACAGAGAGTATTCCAAATGCTATTCAGACAGAGATGAGATGTAAAAATCATTGTGTAAAAACATTGTGGTTCATCTAACTAAGTTTGACGCCAAATTTCAGACACTGACCACTCGTTTTATCAGCCAATTGACAGTTTGTTTAAAAACCAAAAAATAAGAGAAAAGCACTAAATTGTCTGCAAAAGACTTTTGTATCCAGCATGGCGGGAAAATGAGCCGAACTTTGAGCAGAGAATATTGTCTGTGCATTGATTAAGATAAATGACGACAGAAACTGCCTTTTTTAGCACGTACATTTAAGCTGTACATTACAACGAAGGAAAGGTCAATGATCACCGATACCAAGTTCATATTTAGATCTTTGACTAGTGTTAGTTACACTGCAATCTGAGCTTGAAGCTAGCTAAAGTTTGAAGAATGCGATTAGACGCTCTGTCTTCATGTATTCTGATCTGGAGTGTGAATTCCTTTATAGACATTCCAGGTGCTTCTGAAAATAGACGACTGTCACCCTTCAAAATTTCCTCTTACTCAAGAGCTGTTTTTCACCATCCCCGGTCTGTAAATGATCTAACTTTTTTATATGATAAGAAAGGAATTTATTTATCCCATAATGGGTAATGTTGGTGTTTCAGGCAGCAGGACAGACAGGAAAAACATCGATTTAGATAAATATACACAACAAAAGACACGCAAATACAGTAAATACAAAAATCATCAGTCAACACAAGTACAACACAGTAAAAATACAATAAATAGCAACACAAAGAAAAAAAAACCCTTTGGTTAGTTTTTTGAGTGTCTTTGAGCAAGATTCCCCACAGACACTGCGAGTTAAGACTGCCCACTGCTCCGGGTTTGTGTGTTTTCAATTCACTAGATGATTATTTTATTATGCAGAGCACAATTTTAATACGCCCCCTAGTGGCCATATTGTCAAAATAATTTTTTTTCGATGATCTTTTTTTTTTATTTGCAAGATGTATTAATTGTCCACTTTACTGCATTTCTCCTCCTACAATGTTTTGATCTTAGATGGTACAAAAAAACGTGACTCTTTATTGAATGAACTATATTTTTCTTTAATTTGTGAACTGTCTTATCCTAACCGCAACTTTACACTTGCAAATTACCCTACTCGACATACAAATCTGTATTCATCTGTTGAGCGAAACACTAGTCACCTCAGGCACATAAAACACATATTCAAAGCTTCCATCAATGTTTAGTCACAAGATCAAATTACCGCTCAGAAAGCGTATGAAAATGAAAACATTTGGTCTTAAACCTCCTGTGTGTCCAGAACGCATTAAAAATCAATACACTAAAGCTTCTCTCCAGCTGTGAGTGAATTTGTGCCAGGACCGTCGTCCCCTACAGACCCGGCCCGAGACCAGGGGTCAGTGGCCTTCCCAGTGTCCCCTGGACCTTGCCATCATCAATCATAACCTGTCAAATACAAACGTTTTGTTGCCAGCCCTTCCGTGTATTGAGATGGCATATCTTTTTCACATCAAAATGACGGCCTGTATTCCACGGCCTCACTCAAACAGACCTGTGTTCAGGCTTCCTGTGTGGAGGATGTTCTCCGTTTCCCCTGAGATCTTTATATAGAGAGAAGTATTTCTGGATGACTGTTTAAAACCCGTAAATAAAATGCGGGTTCTCAGTTACCGCAGAGGGCAAATAATGTTTATCCTGTCATTTTTAGGATAGGATGCTCATGTTGGGTGAAAACACTCTTTATTCACTTGATTTGTAATAGTTTTTGAAGTATCAGGGTCTTGAAGTAAAAAATGTATCCAGCTTCATAATCCAGTGCACTTTATAATCTGATAATATTATAAATGTGAAAAAGGTATTTAAAATCCCTAAAAATGTAAAAACAGATTTTATTCAGAAAAATGTTGGGGAAAATGGAAATATGTGTGTATCTTTATAATCCGCTTTGTAATCCGTAAAATATCTTTCAGGAGATGCTGATTTTTTTTTTTTTTATTCTAACAGCATTGTACAATTTAAAGGATACAATAGATACCAAATGTTTAAAGCCTAGAAGTGTGATTTGTGTTTTTCTGTGATGGCTTCTGAAATGTAAGTTCATCGTTGATGTGAGTTGGAGTGATGGACCACTTTAAAACCCTGTTCTTTAAGCTGGAAACAAAACCTGTCTTATTGGCTATTGTAAACTGATAAATTCCCACCTTGATCCATCATTCCCACAAGAGGGCAACAATACATTGATCACATTTTGGGATAGCATCAGCACTTTCTGCTGAATAAATCAATATTTTACTCGTTTATAGTACCAATGAACAGGACGAAAGAACACGTGGTTTTTATTTATTATTTTGTATAAATTATTTATTCAGGAGCAAATAATTTAAGTGTGTGTGTGTGAGTGTGTGTGTGTGGTGTTTGTGCATTTTACCAGTGTTTATACATTAGTTACTTTTTTTCATTTTTTACTTATATATTTAATTTTTTTGTTTTATTTTCTAACCAATGCGATTGTTTAACACGTACGAGCTTGTGGAACAGCGATTACTGGGTTTACGCACACGGATAAAGTTTTGTGGTTTGGCTCGGTGTTTACAAAAGCCCTTCATTTCATGCTTGGGAAGAGCGAGCCATCGCAGGCACATTTTCTCTCCATTATCTGGCTGAAGTGAATGATGAAATCGCAGAGTGCTGATGAAGACAACCACACAGATGATTCACTACAACACGGCTTATTCCCTTCAGCACGCTTTCAATTAAACCCCTTTTAGCCAATGAGCAATTAACAGCAGTGGCGCGGCGTTTGCTGGCTGAAACATAGTAATTCACAATTGTTCGTTGTCATAATGATTCATTACCTGATCAAATTGTTTGGAATGACAAAAGCTTGTACCGTTCTTTATTCCCCGCATCTCTTTCAGGGACACAGAAGAGAGGAATACATCACCTCTGAAATCGAGCGCTCGTAAATCTTTTTTTAAAGACGCTTATCCGGGTTCGGATTCAGTCCGAAGATGGCTTTTGTTGAGTCAGGTTTTATTTATGGCTTCAGACTCATTAGTTTACTCTTTGTCCATGGGAATAAATAATTATTTGCGTGTAATTGTAAAGTTAAAAAGGAAATTGCTTTTTAGGAAATTGATGTGTTGAGAATCAGCTAAACCTTTTTTGAGGATGCAAAATTGGTAGAAAAAATTTATTTAGAAAGTAGATATAGAAATATAGATATAGAAAATAGAAAACAATAGTGTGTGTGTTATACATACTGTGTAAATATATACTGTAAATAAATATACAAAATAAGTGTGTGTCTGTGTGTGTGTGTGTGAGTGTATACTTATAATAAAATATGTTGTATACCTCATATAATATGTTTTTGATTATTTTAGGCACATTTCACATATTTTTTACCTAAATTGTTTTGTAATACTTGATTATCGTTGAACCACGTGAATGCTGAAGGTTTTTCTCTTGCAAATTTTTTAAACCCTGTTGGGAAAACCAGTGAAGAAAACGGCTATTGAGTCGTCAGAAACTGTAAGTTTGAGGAGAAGTTAAGAGCATCAATCTTTTTTCAGACATTAGTGCCACTTTAGATCAAACGCTGGCATTGTCTTAGTGTGGAGAGCAGATAAATCTTTATTTTTAATAGTGGCTCTTAGTTCACTGGCCAGAAAGGCAAAATGAAGCAGTAATTACAAGGTAAAATTGATGTGTTTCCTCCATGATAGACCATAGCTCTCTTCTCCTTGCTCTTTTCAGTCGGCGGCTCCACTTGCTGTTGTTTGCTCTATATTTCTCTGCGTATTGATCGCTATTATGGCAAATCCAATGGGCACAATAGAACTCTATCAGCAAAATACAGGTTAATTATCTTGAGGTCAGGTGGTCTCGGTCGGACACAAAGGGCTTATCCTCTTCACACATTACAACCCAACATTAAACCGTGAGCACAAATTATCACCAAGAGGTTTTTTTTTCCCCTCCGCTGAAAATTAACTGGAAGGTTGGATTTGTTTCTGGTTCGACATCTTGCTTTCAAACTAACGCGTTTCTGTTTACGACTTTTAGCGTTAGCGCTTTTTCTTTACCGGATAGAAAGACGGTGCTCGTCTGAATTGTTTCTCCCATAGGATTAGCATTTGGATTTTTCTACGAGTAAAGAAGTGTTTCTTTTCAGCTCGGAAGAAAGCAACAAGGGAGTTTGTTGAGTGATGGGGGGAAAGGTGCTATTTTTACTAAGTGGAGTGGGAAGCTGTCGGACGTTTTACTTATGCCTGACTGATTGGCCTTATAAGCGTCCGAGAAACCCGTCAATGAGCTTGAGTTAATGTCATTGATTGTGGATATTGTGCTTTTTTTCCCCGGCTCCTGCAGGAACTCCAGTGAATCGGATTCCTATCATGGCCAAGCAGGTGTTGGATCTCTACACTCTCTACAAGCTTGTCACTGAAAAAGGCGGCTTAGTGGAAGTCATCAATAAGAAAATATGGCGCGAGATTACCAAAGGCCTAAATCTTCCTACCTCCATCACCAGTGCGGCTTTTACTCTCCGAACACAGTGAGTGAGATAACTGCTCCGGGAAGAACCTGATGATAACTGCCACTTGATTGTTCGCCATCTTGTCCAATTCAATTATCTGCTTTTCAACTAGAGAGAGTGAAGGGGAGAGTGTATTTGACAGGCTCTGGCTGGGTAGCAGTCAATGTTTTTAGACCTGACATGGCTGACGGAAAGAGACGTTTGTACAGACATGTCAGAATCAGTCCACACACTGGAAACCATATCTCCCATTGGGTCAAATGCAGGAATGAACCATTAAAATATTTGACATTGTTTATACATTGTATATATATATATATATTATTTGTAAATAAANGCTCATGGCTTATGTTCACCACAACAGCTGTCTTTTTCTTCATTGTCTTTCTGGCTTTTGACTCACTCGTTGACAAGAACACACATGGAGCAATTGGTCTGTGGGGTCTTTCATCACTTGTAGACCACCACAATCTAGCAGCAAAACCACACGGGAATTGATTGTGTAACAGGTCACCACTAACCGTCTAGGATGCTCTTACTGTACAACTCTCTGCAGATGTGCAGAAGACCAAAAAGCATTGGAGGAGTAATGCGTTCTCCCCTGACATCCCACTAGCTACTGCCATCTTCTTCAGTGGCACTGGATCTCTCTCTCTCTAACATCAGAGGTGCTTTAGGACAGTCTTTGTGTTTGACTCTGTGGTTGCATTGGTCCCTGGAGCAACTTTTCCCTCATACTGGGAGGCATCTTCATCATCCGCCCGATCATGAAGCTCTTTAAACGGTCAGTGTCACAGCTTTCTTTGATGCTTGAAACACAGATGCTGCATGCTGATGGCATTTGTAAAACTGTCGCTCTTTGTACCATGAACATCATTTGGACTCTGGACTCTTGTCTTTTGTGTGCCAGTCTTGGTTTAGACAGCCTTGAAACTGCTGTTTTGTCTTGGCGTGTGTTCTCCTGCTTTGATGTAGAGGAAGATCAGTTCTCTCTCTGCTTCATATTGGTCCCCACAGATCCACAGAGGAAGTGATCATTTGTTCATCTCCATGGCTTTTGCAGTAAGTTCTGAGATGTGAACACTCCGTCTTTTCAGGGATTATGATGTAGGGAGGTGCAGTCTTGTCACAGTTTGTAGTGTCTCAAAATGCCAATTTTAAATAAAAGTTAAACAACGATTCGAATTTATATTGTTGTCTTTTTTGAAAGGAAAAGAAACTGTTGAAATACAGCTTGTCGCAGTGTGTTCTAGTGGCAGGACGTTGGACCTGACGGCTAGAGATTCTAATCGCAGTATAGGTTCCACTAAAGAATTTATATGTGAAAATTCCAGAGGTCATCACACTGAATTAATTTCAGCTTAACACGTTCAAAAAGAGGTGCGATTAGCAAACACTGAAGCTATTTTGCTCAGACAAAATTATTTGGCTACATGTATTACTCTTGTGATCCCAGATTTTGTTTGATCTCATTTGCCCATAAAAGCATTAAAATAACCGCAATGGTATTAAAGGCCACAGGGTTTAAAGTGTAAATCTTTCTAAATATACATAGAAAGTGCTGACTACTCACAGCAAGATTGTCCCTTTTGAGAGTTCAAAGCCTGATTGGACTCCCAAGGGCTTGTGTGGGTTTCCTCTGGGTCTTCAGTTTAATGGGATTTANGTGCGTGCATGTGTGTGTGTGTCCTGCTCTGTGAATAGTTGGCCACCAATCCAGAGAGTGTAGATTATTTCAAAAGTGTGTGTCAAAGCCTAAATAAGTTGCGTACATTTTGATTATCTATAATTCATATTACATGATGCTCTCTCTCTCCACAGAGGACTCCATTCTCTCCAACTGCCTGGCAAACAGAATGGCCATCCCCGTGTCTTTGGCCAGTCACCACAGCGCAGCTCAGGCCGCAGCAGCTCAGGCCGCAGCCGCAGCGGCTGTGCAGGCGGCTGCATTAGAGCAGCTGCGAGAGAAGTTGGAGTCGGGAGAACCACCTGAGAAGAAAGTGATGCTGATGGCAGAGGAGCAGCAGAGAATAATGCAGCATGCCTTGCAGCAGAATCTCTTTGCCATGGCAACTCAGCTTCCAATGAATATCAAACTGAACAACAGAGGTGAGCAAAAACATTGTGCGTGTTTCTGTTGTTCTTTATGTCACATCTAGTGTGTTTGAGTAGTCTTTCACTCTACTGGTATAATGTTTTCATTCACGTAAGTTGTATATACACCATTATGACACTTATAAAGTGTATTATGTATTTGTAACAAATTAATTGAGATTGTATATATGTATTGTATATATGTGTTTGTGTGTATAAATCAGATCACATATACAGTGTAACAAGTATAGATATATTTGTGTACATGNTGCAGCTCTAACACACAATGTTACACACTTTCAAGCTGACAAACACTTAAAACATTTATATTTTACTAAGGAAACACTAGTTGAAGTGATATTTTTGACAGGTTTTTTGCCGTAGCCTGACACTCTTTTAATAGTGCCCTCCTCATCCTGTCACTCATAAGTTATCACCAATAGTTGGTGGCACGCTCCTCTTGCTTTTTGTGTTCCTTTTATAAATGCTCATATTGAGTTTTTCTCTCCCTCGCTCTCTGGCTCCTCACTTGACAGATGATAGACAAGAGACTGCATTGAACCTGTCTACCAACGGCATTAGCAGCATCAACATGTCAATAGAAATAAATGGGGTTGTCTACACAGGTAAATAGACCGCCGTTTGCTGATGTAATTGCAGGCAGGAAATTCAATAAGTTATAGCAGCACCCCCTCGCTTAGTCCTCCACACAATTTGATGTCTTTGCTATAAAATCCATTGTAATGAAGTGGCAAGTCCAATAGAGTTAAAAAAGTTAAATATCTTAAAATTGGGCCCTGGCGCTGGGAGGTCGATGGAACTTATTGTCTTTCATGCCTGAGAGAAAGGCCCTTCGCTCGGATACAGTGCTTATGCCTGATGTGCGAGAGACGGTAATTACTAGACGATGGCTCATAAGCTTGCTGGGAACCATTCAATGCGGAAGATAAAGTTGAAGTGCTGTCTGGTTTCTCAGGAGGACAAGTTCCTTTCCCGAGAAGGAAAAATACTTTTCCTTCAGATAACTGGTAAAAATGAGAGGATCAAGGTGAACGTGACTCAGCTGTTGATCAGTGTAAAAACACTTTAAGTCCGTAATAAATGTAATTCATATAAACAGACGTAGCCGTAACCGTTTTTATCACTGTCCAGAATGTAAAATGAGGTGTAAAGAGTAGCTGAAAACCATACTTGAGTAAAAGTACGGATACTTTACTGTAAAAATTACTCCCTTACAAGTTACAAGTCACCAATTTTAAGAAGATTTGAGTCAAATTGAGCATGTTTACTATAAAATACAGTCTTTAAAGCTAATTATAATTATAATACCATATTTACGGCATAATATTACATTTTATTGATCGCAGGATTCTCATTTAACAACTCAATCTCACAATGCATTTTTAAAAGACAGCAGCTTTATAGTAATACAGCAAAACTGTATTTTGCTGTAAAACTTCCCTAAAATTTAAAAAGATTTCTTTACAGTCACTGTGTCACAGTGTCACTTTAATGTAAGTATTTTTTTTAAGAGATGTGTTTTTTTATACTGGCAAATTCATGGAATCATTTCAAATTTGATTCTGTTAGCCATACATTTTACTTGAAAAGATTAGTGCTAATTTTATCAGACTTTTATTAAGTACATTTTATGAGTTGTTGGGAGTTTTTTTGCCAGTTGGTTTTGAACATTTAAGCACCTTTAGTTGGACTTTAGCACATAAGTGTTGCACGTTCGAATCCGGTTAGGTGGGTTTCTATGCTGCCCACTGCTCCGGGTTTGTGTGTGTTACTTCACTGAAGGGCACCGTTTTGATATAGTCCCTTGTGGCCATACTGACTCACTGAATTGATTGTATATGCATCTACTTTTGACTGTCTAACACATCTGTCTGCTGACTTCAGGGGTCCTGTTTGCCCGCAAGCCAGCCATCGGCTTCATGCCAGGAAGCCAGCGAGTCCATCAACAGCATAGCTCTCAGGGAAAGAGTAGCAGCCCAGGCCTCGGCACACAGATGCAGCCGTCCTCCTCTTCCTCCTCCACCTCTTCCTCCTCACACGGAGCCGCCACCTCCCCCTGAGCCTTCTCCTGACCAATGGCACCTCATCTCTCTTCCATTGTCAGACAAGGCAGGGTCTCTGGGTCTTTCTGTTGGACCAGTTCTTCAGTCTCCTCCCGTGTACACTTTTCACTGTTTTTTTTTTAACCTTGGAACCCAGAGCGGAAAAGAAAACCCAAAACTTCCATCATAAAAACCAACAAGAGCTGAGCACCAACAGCTGACAGTCGGACAGTTGAAGTGTGTTACATTTACATGCATTTACGGAGCAAGTTGCAGCTTGTGAGTCTGTTCCGAAGATGTGTTGCTTGGTGTGGACCGATCATAAAAACACATACTGTTCGTCAAAGCCATGATCACAGGGACAGCGCGGCGCTCGAGAAAAACAGGATGTGCCTATCAGACTGATAACTTACTTGAAAGACGCATCACCACCAGATTCTTCACTTTCCTACACGTGACGCGGAGTTTTTGGTACCATCTTCGTTTTTACCTGCGTCTTGCTGCGTTCCAGCAAGAAAATCAGCTACTACCAAAGAGAATAAGTGCAGCACATCAGCAACCTCACACATCGGATGTTTATCGCAAATTATTCGCGAAAAATCAGCATTTGCGATTCATTATCACGCTAGTGGGGGTTTTTTTGTTGGTTTTGTAGGACAAGCACATCCCATTGAAATAAAGGGCATCACATAGTTGCAAGGAATGTATTTAATGTAGCATTATAAAAAAAAAAAAACAGAAACTTTTGTATGGCAATCCACCGAATTACGCAATTTTGAGAAGGTCTACGGATTTATGATCACATCTGTTGTCGACTTACATATATATAGCAAGCAATCGCCGAGTTGTTTGGGGAACAGATGTCAAGAAATGTTTCATTGTCGATCTCCTCGGCGTGTGTTTCATAACAGAGAGTTTAAAGTGTTCATTATACGGGGAAACGGGTCACACTGGTTGTCAGAAAACAGGGGCGAACCGAATCTTGACTGGGAAATGTTTCTGTGATGTTCTGGAAGTTGATGGTGGAGACGGTTGAGCACTTCAAGATAATGTTTGCCGTGGCTCATTTGATCCGACAGGTCATCAGGGGAGAACTCTGTTGTGAGTAGAACTTAGTCTTCACCACATTTTTACCAATGCACTTGCATTTGAGAGTTCATCTCTCGTCTTTTTATTCCATTATCCAGTTTATTTTTTTTGCTCACATTCTTGTTTTTTTCTTTACCTTCTCTTTTCTCTTTTCTGGAGGATGTTATTATCGTTTTGTAGAGTTCTGTAGTCAAGTTCACGTTGTATTTATTGCTTTTATTCTTCTCTGTGACATGATGAATCTGGGGCTGTTGTAGTTTCCGTCAAAATAGATATACAGTATATTAATATCAGGTCTATTATACAGTACAGTATATATGATTTATTATCTATACACATAATTTTATATATATATA